>CM043115.1:4322486-4385985 GCA_023701765.1 Hylyphantes graminicola | reverse complement strand
TTTACGTTTAGTATATTGGTTTTTGGTGTGCAAATTTTGTTTTTAACAGACTGTGAGGTGCAAAACGAGGAAATTGTTCAGCTACTTTTCTCGTTTTCCCCTTTTTGTACTTAGCACGTTCTCCCACCAAACTTTTCAAATTGCACCAGGAGCATCATCAATGAGTTATGGAAGCAGTGTTAAATATTGCTTTGATGAACGTCCATTGCCTTGTGGTCCATAGAGTGCACTGTTTTTAGCGCATATGGTGACTGAAGGACTTCTGGAAGTCGTCATAAAACCAGCTTTTGAATGCGAAATGTAAATGAAGGCAATTGTTTAGCGTAACTTTTACTTAACCCTGTAATGCATGATTTTTTTACTTCTCGATTAAAAAAAATATTGTTATAATTTATACTCATACATTTATGGGGAAAAAAGCTAAACAAAAAATTAATGAATTGGAATTTTAATATTTTCAATATTTAAAATTTGTGCCTTGTGGCAAAAACCAAATAACCCAATGTCCAATTTTGAAAAACTACTAAATATCTTTTTTAAATAACCCTCTGAAATATAATTATTTTTTTCAAAGCAATTTATTTTAATTTTAGTCTAATATTTTAATTTACTTTGATTTACTGCCAAATGACTTAGTTTCACAACAGTTAATATTTTGATTCTTTAATTTTGATGCAATTTTACTACGTCATCAATGAGGGTTATTAGTAAAACTAAAAGTTCAAAATGAATTTAATAGATGGAAAGTAGAAGAACAGTAAATAAATCTAAGAAAATTATATTTAATGTAGGCTGATTATATTTAATGTCGGTTTTGGTATCGGTTCTCTCATAATAGCAAACAGAATCCAAATTATCTAGTATTTACCAATCTACAAGACTTTTGTGAAGGCTGTATCTGTCTTCTTCCGGGGCTGGGGGGACTTGGGGGAGCCACAAATTTGGTTTAGGCACTCTGGCTAGCGATGGTCTCCTTGGTCTGGTTCCAAAGTGTTCGGTTAGGTCATCGCCAAAATAACTGCCGACCTGTAAGAGCAGCCCGTGCTGCCAAAATTGTCCGACGAATAAATTTTTAAACCCCCCCCCCAGTGTGTTGAGGGAGACACGTTTAAATATCCTTTAAAGTCCTAACGCGCGTACGATGTCGCCCTTAACGGTTGCGATGGGGTGCCTTCTTAGGTTGTCCGACTATCTCTTTACTGTGGTTCTAAAATACGGATGCTGCGTCGCCCAATAGCACTTGTGTAGCTCCAGTACGACGATAATTCAAACTTAACCTTCTTACAACATTATAGTAGTATTAATTCAGGAAGTAACATTCTAAAAAGGAGAGAGACTTGACGTCCAATCGTCTCGTAATTTATTTATGATTTTATGAAATAGTTGAAGTAAGTTTTGAGGCCAGAGAGTTTACCAAAGTGCACATCACATATTCTCATATCGAGGTCTAATTGATGAAGTTAATCTATTTTCAATGGTAATGTGGTGAAAAATTGTTTTAGTCAGGAAATTCTAATTCCCTAGATTTATGGAGTACCGATGTACCTAGCTAGTGGATATTTTCTTATTTGTGTACTTTTTAAAGAAGGACACAATTATGGCTGTTTCCAGTTGCATGGAGCAGTCACTCGACACATTTAATTAATAAAAACCAAAAAACACAAGTTATTCGGATTCTTTTTTAAACAGTCCAAAATTTATAAAAGTTTTTCATTCTACAAGGTTAGTGAGTAAAATTATTTCTTTTAATTAAGATATATTTTACATCGCAATCTTTATGACCACATTGTAAGCCGTTGTAAAAAAATATAAACATGTTTATTTTAAATTAAGATATATTTAACTCTTCCCCATACCAAATTTGTGCTTGAAATAAACAATAGTCTTATAATCACTTTCAGAGTGTTTTTTGGAGATGAAAAAAGTACTAACTAAAGGAAATCTTTGATATCGATGATTTTTTTTTATGACAGGATAATGGGTGGTCCTCGTCCATTATGAATTATTATCAAAAGCTGTCAAATATATTTTTAAAAAGAAAAGCCAACAAATATACATAATACGTGTTGTGGTAATTTATCAATTTCAATTAATATTTTCTTTTTAGTATAGACTTTTACATTATGACATTATACTGTCCCTGTTTTACTCGATAAATATGACGGATTAAATGCACAAAGTTTTCAAGTTTAGTGAACTAACAGGACACATATATCTTTCTAACCCACATTATTTTTGTTTTAAAAAATCTTGGTGTTAGAAACATCATATGACTTTTAAATACCATTCACTATCAGACATTTAATAATAAAGGGATCAGGCCCGCTCTGCGCTTTCAATTTTCTTGAAAACCATCTGACCACTCTGTTTTGATTTTTTATTACAGTTTGGTGGGTTAATTAATAGTGGCGTTCCAAATCCATATGGTCCGACGTGGTAATAGAAACTTTTTAGTGAAAATGAAGTATAAGAGTGCGAAATCGTTAGTTTATAATAATGCATATTCTTTCTTTTTTTTATAACAATATGTAATATCTTTCTTTTTATAACAATGCAATTATTTCTTTTTTTTACAATGTAAAAAATATTTCTTTTTAAAACAATTTGAATTTTTTCTTTTTACAACAATGCAATTATTTCTTTTTTCAACAACGCAAATCGTTCTTTTTTATAAACGATGCAATTCTTTCTTTTTATAACAATGCAATTCTTTCTTTTTCAAACAATGTAATTCTTTGTTTTTATGACAATGTAATTCTTTCTTTTTATAACAAGTGCAATTATTTCTTTGTTTTTGCAATGTAAATCTTTCTTTTTAAAACAATCGAATTTTTTCTTTTTGATAACAATGCCAATTTCTTTTCTTTTCGATAACAATGTAGTTCTCTTTTTAATAACAATGCAAACTTTTTTTGATAATGTAATTCTTTCTTTTTATAACAATGTAATTTTTTCTTTTATAACAATGTCACTTTTTCTTTTTAATAACAAAGTAATTCCTTCCCCAAATATATACTTTCCATAAGGAACAATTGTATTCAATCCTTGCTGGACCTATGCCCCACATAAATATCTCAGTACAAGCTCGATTCATACGCTCCATCGCTTTGTAGCCTCTACGTCACGTTAATTGCGAGATGTTAGTTTATAAGAACTATAAGAAACAACCGTATATTCAATCCTTTGTTGACCCATTACAGCCACAACTATCTCGTTTAGCTAACGTCACGTAAAGTGCAAGACTTTAAGTAATAACAATGTGATTCTTCCTTAATATTGTACGTTTCTACAATAAACAATCGTATTCAATCCTTTTTGACCCATGCCACACATAAGTATCTCGGTACAAGCACAGATTTCATACGCCTCTATCGCTTCGTCAGCATCTACGTCACGAAACTCCATCTTAAATACCATGTTCCGAGCCGTCGTCTTATTCTTATCTTAGTCGGAAACGAAACTTATCCGGGGACTTATCATTTCCCGCGCAGGGAAGCGATAAGTGGCAGAGTGATAAGCTCAAGCGATCTCTTTTTTTCCTCCGCTCTTCCAACAAAAGTTGATTCTATGGAGAGCTCAATGCATGGAGTTAAGAGGATGGAGGTGCTTGGCGAGAAGCAAAGTGAAGCCTTAAGGGGGAATGGGCACATTTGAACGGGGTCTCCAAACTCAAGTGTCTCAATGTTAATCAATGGGAAAAAACTATTTTCGCTGCCACATTTCTCCGGCTGTACTGAAATAATTTTGCAAGCGGATTTTTTTATGTGATAAAAGTAGCTGACTTACAGGTCTCTATAATCCCACTTTTTAAAATCTCTTCTAATATTTTGTGTAAAATAAGTTATTGAATATTAAAAAAAAATATTCGTACTAATTTCAAAAAGTGGGATTGTCGGGACCTGTAAGTCAGCTACATTTATCACATAAAAAATCCGATTGCAAAAATATTCAGTACAGCCGGAGAAATGTGGCAGCGAAAATAGCTTTTTTCCCATTGGATTAACATTGAGGCACTTGAGTTTGGAGACCCGCTGTCCAGTTCGCCCATTCCCCTTTTAGAAAGTCGCCAAGCAACCTTAGTAGCCCCAAACAAAACCGCTAATTTATTGTCGGGTCATACTGAAACGTATCAGTTTATTCCTTTACTCTCTAATGCATATTTGTCATATGGCAACAAGTAACATATAAACCATTTTATTCTAACAAAGTAGAGCTCCCTCTCAACTAATCTGTGTTTGTTTCCCATCTATTACATTCCATTTTGAAGTTTTAGTGACTAATAACCCTCAATAGATGACAGTAGTAAAAAGGTATTGAAAATTAAAGAGTGAAGTTATTAACTGTTGTAAAATTACGTCTTCGGCAGTATTCAAAGTATAATAATATTAGTACCAAATACAAATTAATACACTGTAAAAAAAATCCGTTACTTTCCGTATATATACCAAAAACTTCCCTGGCTTTTTCAAGTATCCATCGCTTCGTGATAAGTTCCTGGGATTTTAAGGTTTTCCCTTTCAAATCTGGCAACGTTTGCTAAGAACCGCCGCCATTGCTTTCTGCTCCTCGCTCAAAATCAGTTGTTTTGTAAAGTTTTTGGTATAACGAAGTTCATGAAAGGCATGAAAATATAGCGAGCGGTTAAGGCATCCGCCTCAGGATTCAGCCTTCTCAGGAGTGCGGCACCGGCGGTTCGAATCCCACCTACTGCCAGTCATCCTAAAAATCGGATATATGTACTGGGAAAGAGTAGAAAATCCAGTCTCGAAGTTCCGTTGGGTGTTCGCTCAGTTTCCAGAACGGTTCCAGGTATTTTCTAGAAAGGTTTCTGGTATTTTCTTGAAAGGTTCCTGAAACGCATCAGTTTATTCCTTTACTCTCTAATGCATACTGTTGTCATATTGCAACAAGTAGCACATAAACCATTTAATTCTAACAAAGTAGAGCTCCCTCTCAACTAATCTGCGTTTGTTTCCCATCTATTACATTCCATTTTGAAGTTTTAGTTACTAATAACCCTCAGTAGATGACAGTAGCAAAAAGGTATTCAAAATTAAAGAGCGAAGCTATTAACTGTTGTGAAATTACGTCTTCGGCAGTATTCAAAGTATAATAATATTAGTACCAAATTACAAATAAATTGGTTTGAAAAAAGATAATAATAGTTCAAGTGGGTTATTTTAAAATATACTTAGTAGTTTTCTAGTCATTCTTATCAAAATTGTCATTTTGTAGTTGGTTATTGCCATAAAGCAAAAATTTTAAAAATTGAAATTATTTAAATTCCAATACAGTTAATTTAGTTTCAGTATTTTTCCCATAATGTATGAGCATTAAAGATAAAAATATATTTTTTTCGGGATGAAAAAAAAAAAAGAGTTTTAATAAAAAATAAAGCAATTGCTATTTGCTCAGTTGTAGCTTCTAGCTCGAGATTTGAATTTAAACAAGATGGTAGTAATTGCTTTCGGAGGAACGAAAAATGAGACCTAATTGAAGAGTACAGGAGAAAAACAACTTCATTGCATTGGAATCTTCCCATATACTGGTGTGTTGGCGGACATTGTAGACAGGAAACCGGTTTGCCTCTCTGTTCTTATTTCACGGTACAAACGGTCAGTGTTGCCAAGAGAGAAAAAAAGAGAGTTACTGGTTTCTTTACATCAGTTTTTAGGCAAAGAGTTATATGTAGTAGGGTAAAGACTAAACCTACCAACCGCACCATGGACCAACACGGTGACAATCTAAAGTGGCTTGAGGGGTCCGATGGCCGGGTGGTTTGGATCGCAGGCCATAACGATAGCAGTCCACGCGCAGTAATGGGTGCTGGTTCAATTCCGCCTTTTCTCTGGGTGTACTTCCTTTCTCAGTATCAAAATTATAAATTAACTAGCACTTTTGCCACTCTATTCGTGCTCCGTTGTGAGCCATGATTGTTGATGTAGCTCAGTACGAGTCCAATACCCTACTATATAACTCTTTGTTTTAAGGCGATGACTCGCTATTGTTGGAATCCTGATTGTAGACAGATTCCTGTGCAATGAAGTTGTTTTTACCCGTGTACTCTTCCATTCTAATTATAGTTTTTACTAAAGATTAAAAAAATCGTCAAGTAGATGTAGTATGACTATGCTAACTCCATTGTAGAATCGCGCCAAATACTTCGCCGAGAATAATAGTTTTCTCTCGGTTCTTCTTTCGCGGTATAAACGTGTGACTCGTGCCCACTGATCTCTGGCGTGAATTAATGCTGACACGAGAGAAAACAGGAGTGATTAACTTGTTTCCTTACATCAGTTTTTAGGCAGTGACTATTGTTGGAACCCTGATGTAGACAGATTCCTATGCAATGAAGCTGTTTTTCCCTTGTACTCTTCCATTCTAACTATAGTTTTTACTATAGAGTAAAAAAATAGCCAAGTAGATGTAGTAAGACTGCATGGATATCATAGAAAAGTATTTGATTGACAGATCACGTGACCTCCAATTCTAACGACGGGACGCACATGGCGACCGATATTGGAGGGATATGGCCAGTGTTGCCACCACTTTAAGGAGAAAAGTGCTATGAAAACATAAAATTTAATTCTAAAATTAAAAAATATACCATAAAAATACTAGCTGCATTTTGGAATATTTTAAGTGACTTTAAAAAAACGTGGAACGCTTTTCTAGTATTTTCTAGTATTTTTTGTAATTTTAGAACTAAATTGTATTTTTTGTAGTGTTTTTCTCCTTAACGTGGTGGCAACACTGGCTCCATACCCATCCAATTTTGGTCTCCATGCGCGTCCCGTCGTTAGCATTGGAGGTCACGTGATCTGCCAGTCTAATACTTTAACTATGATATCTATGAGTAGGACTATGCCAAATCCATTGTAGAATCGCGCCAAATACTTTGCCAAGAGCATTTATTTGGGCTTACTACGAAGCAATCCATGGCTTCATTTGGCCAAACGGCTTTTGCGTTAGTTTTTACCCGGCAGCATCCGCTCTTCTTCTTAACTCAAGGGTTCCCTGGAGCCCTGATTCCATTTGGAGGGCCGAATGGGAAAATAAACACTTGGGGGTAATGGAAATCGGGATTGTGTTTGGATTCTGTCGGATTCGTATTTAAGAAGTATCTTCCCTACAGGGAGCTGTGGAAATGAATGGATATACTTGTGTACACGAATTAATTTTAGATTCCTTCGAAATCTACATTTTGTGATAAAAGTTTTTTTTTTCGCGAAATGCCATTAAATTGTCATATTTATTTATGATCTAGATTTCATGAAGATATATGAATATGTGATTTCTATAAACCAGGTTTTTGTATGATGTTTTTCGAAAATTCTTTTAAATATTTTTCCAATGATCTGAAATTTTTTATCACTTGATTACAAAGCAATCATTTCTGTACATTTATGACTGTGAATACAGTTGTATTGTTATTTATAACCTAAAAACTGAATAACTGAATACAGTTGTAATGTTATTTAAAACCTAAGAAATTGAATAACCGAATACATTTGTAACGATATTGATAACATAATAACTGAATACAGTTGTAATGTATAACCTGAAAACTGAATAACCGAATACTGTTGCAAAGTTATTTTTAACCTAAAATCTGAATAACTGAATACAGTTGTAACGTTATTTATACATTACAAACTGAATAACCGAATACAGTTGTAATGCTATTTATATAATCTAAAATCTGAATAACCAATTGCAGCCGAATGTTTGCTTACACTGTAAAAAATAACTATTTATTACAGAAAATTGTTGGCAGCAAAGTTGCCAGATATATTTATATTATATAATGTCTAGGAAAATATGTGTTGACAGAATTTTCCCGTAGACAATCAATACGGAAAAAACTCGTGTCTAACAGATTATTTCAGTATTGCTGTGTAAATTAAAAAAAATGAAAAAGTCAAACCATAACCCGTTTATGAACCCTTGTTGACGGCATAGGATTCAGGCATACATTTTTCTTCCAAAATAAAAATTAGGTAATATATATTTATAAATTATTACAAATATTACTCTTTAAAATTTTAATTTATAACTATTAAAACATATTTAAAGAAACGGATATTTTCTGTTTGAAAATAGCAAGAATATTCTGTTTATAAAAATGATTTTTACAGTGAATATTTATTTTAAAAAAAATAGGCAGCACACCTTTTTTTTTTTTTAAAAAAAACGGGGTTTCAGTAATTATTAGGGCTTGTTGAAAACTTAACTAAAAAAAAATGCACCTAACCAAAATTCATTTTTTTATCCCTTACGTAGACGAATACCTCTCAAAAATTTATTCGCATCATAAGTTTCTATTTTCCTGATTTCTTAAAAAAAATCCAGAAATGGGTATATTTTCTATATCCGGAAAATCTTTTTCTTTGACTACATGAAAACTCCACCGAGTTTAAAGCCCTAAAAGATATCTCAGAAAAACTATATTTATTTTATTCTCTTATTCTCTATGTTATTCCTCCATTTTTTCCGGCCAACCATGAAGATTTTTCTGTGGTGTATTTCTTCGACTTATGAAAAGAAATAACATGCTTCAAACTGTTAACCGTGAAACATGATCGACATTTTTTTTTGGTGCCAAAAGTATTATCGCTAGTTTTCTAAATCTTATACAAAACAAACTCAAGTGATCAAGCAACTAACGTATTTTAAGAGACAAAGTGGTATATGGGACGTCTTTGATTTTTCGAGTTAAAATATTTGTAATCTACAATCTGATTTCAAAACTACTGAGACCATTGAAATTGTACTTGTTTCTCATCAAAGACAAACAAACTGGACTTTACTAAAATAACTTAATGACACATGCTATGGGATTGCAAGTTTAAAATTATTATATTTTCTAATAGATTTTTTTTATGTAGAACATACACTCTTAAAACAAACGAGCAATCTTAACTCAGTCTGAGTTAATTTTCACTCCTTTCAGTGTCGAAAATGCACTTCCCGTATAGGAGTGGATTTCACTCTTTGAATCTCACTCTTTCATTTTAAGAGTGTTTATACTGAAATTATTATTGTGGCTTGGTTTAAGACAAAACTTTTGCCAATGGGCTTGTTAGATGTTAAGTGGCAGCAGAGATGCTAAATAAAGTAAGATATTCTTTGACGAGTCTCTTTTGGTGAAATTCATGTCACGAGGACCAATCGGAACCCCGACGCAAAATTGAAACTTACAGAGATTTGTGATTTTGTAACAAACTGCAGCAATTAAGGCACAGAATAAATTAATCGATACAATCGGGATAGGCATTTTTGTATATTCTTTGGGCGCGTTTACATGAGCCGTCGAATCCATGGATTGAAGAGCAAATTCTGCAATTTTTCCCTCTAGGGGATTTTCTCCCAGACAGAACCGGAATTGCAGGGTTCATTGAGGGGTTTCGCAAGCCCTCCAATGAAGGAGGGTTTGATGTTTCATACCATGGATTAAGCCACAGACTATCATTTGGGTTAGTAATCCTGCTAGACCTCTTTTTCCCGTAATGGGGATTTTGGCAATCCGTGGATTCGATGGCTAATGTAAACACGTCTTTTGAAGCAAACAACAGCAATTAAAGCACTTCCCAAACTAATCGATATAATTGGGAGAGGCATTTGTGTATATCCTTTAGGCGCGTTTGCATGAGCCATCGAATCCATGGATTGAAGAGTGAACCCAGCAATTTTTCCCTCTTGGGGATTTTCGCCCTGGCGGAACCGGAATTACAGGGTTCATTGGGGGGGGGGGGGTTGATGTTTCTTATCATGGATTCGGCCACAGACTATAATTTGGGTGAGAAATCCAGCTCGACCTCTATTTCCTATAATTAAGATTTTGGCATTCCATGGATTCGATGGCTCATGTAAAAGCGCCTTTTATTTCTCTTTGATTAAATGTAATTGAATAGCTTAACTCCATGGACAACCTAAAAAATCGTATGTTTGCCTATGCGTCATTTTCCCTCGTAGCGTGCAACATACATTCTGCAGTTTTCCTTCATACTGAAAAGTTGATATTTTTTGCAGGTCTACACCCAAGGGTATCTTGCTTTTGTTGCGCCGAAATTGAATTGTGAAGTTGCTGCTTTGGGATCACGTGTTTAAGTAAGAAAAAGCAATATCAGTTTAAGTGTCAGTTGATGCATTTTTAATGGAAACAGAAGTTCAAACTTTGATGCGAAATTATTCCCTGTGTGCTCTTAAGATAGTTGTGTACTTTTGCAAAAAAAAATAAAAATAATCATAACTTCGTTTACACGCTTGAAGAAAACAAACAAACAAAAAACTTTAAATTGATTTTTAGACGCGCCGTAGAAATGAGAGTTTTCGATCTTTTATTTTTCAAATCATGTATCATTTTTGGATTTTGATTTTTTTTTTATTGATTTGGATGCAGATTTTCTTTAAATTTTGATTTAATCAATGACCGATGGCTTGTTAAAATTATTTTTAAATTGCGTCAAAGGTTTAGCACTATATTTTTATTTATGTTTATCAAACTAAATAACTTTTTAAAAAAATTAACAAGACATTTTTTTTCTTCAGTAAATGACTAGTTTGGATTTTTTTTGTTATAATCAAGTTCAGGATGTTACAAAGACTAAAATTTTCAATGTGTGATGAAATTAAAAAAATATATATTATGGTACTTTAAATGAATGTCATAATTTTGATACACTTATTTATGAAAACAATATAGTTTACAGTTTTTATCATGATTGAGCTTGGATATAATAATCGTCCTAATAGCGATCGTCATTTGTGTTGCACACATTTGTATTCCCATATTATTCGTTTTTAAAATGACAAATTACGAATGCGCAAAATCTCAATGATGGAAGTTAAGCCCTCCGTTTTCAAACATTGCCAATCCCTTCTACAATTTGCACATTTGAGGTTTTGTAATTTGAATAATGGTATTTCAACACACATTTCTTACATAGAAACTACCTAATATTATATTGCCGCTTTTATTCACAACACTCGTTTTATACATGTGTTGTTTGAACACAAGACTTCCAGTGTCTACCAATACCTTCTTCATACAAACTAAGTGTATTTATTACCGCATAAAACAAATCGGGGACTTTTAAATCAAACCAAAAAAAATCCACGAGTGGCTGATGCACCACAAACAACATATGATGAGGTGATTCAGTGATTTTTTCACGCACGACAAAAGAATACGACTGTTATGAGGTATGGGAAAACGTTAAAACAATTGCGCAAAATTAGTTCAAAATTTTTGGTTTATTAGTAGTGCGAAATTAGGGTTCTACGCTAATGGAGGTGTGAGGGATATCCCTCCACACATCCCCCCCACCCCTCCACGTTGTAAGATAAGGAGGATATTCTTATCAACGAGGGCTTGACGTAGACCTATGTGGCGTAAGAAGAAGTATGTTTCCCTCGGGCATAAGTAGGTACCTCTCGTGTAGCTCTAGCCCAACGATAATTCGACCTTACCTAACCTAACTTTCTGAGTAAACAAATACCTTTTGTACACTAACTAAGCATATTTATTGTCACATAAAACAAATCATTATATTTTTTATCAAACCAAACAATCAGCGGGTGGTTGACATGCCTTTTTCACAAACAACGCATGGTGATTGGTTGGTTGATATACATATATTTTCAGGCTTGTGTGCTTGCTCAGAGAGCCGCTTATAAACCTTCGTCAAGTAAGACGGGCACAACACACACACTCACACTCACATGCACACATATGCGAGACAGATGCTGCCATCCTCAATTTAGACATGTCCCTGAAGGGAAGGGAAATAGTCTCCAGGAACCTGTACCCGTTGGAAACTGCGCAATGACCGCCCCCAGGACTTTTGGACCCAACAGATTTAACGAGCACGTACTCCACATATACTCGGTGAGTTTTCAGCGACCAGGACTCGATCGCGGGACCTTCCGATCCGTAGATCAAAACACTGACCACAGGGCGCCTCACAGCCCTACGCATGATGAGGATGATGAATGGCCGACTCGTTTCCACATACCATCGATCTGGAATTTTTCACGTACGGCAAAAGAACACGACGCCGCCGATGGTTCGAAGGTATAGAAAAACATTAAAACAATTGTGCAATATTAGTTCATAGGTTTTTTTTGCATATTAATAGTTCAGAAATGAGAGTTCAGCGCCAGTGAAGGGATGAGGGATATCTCGAAACACACATCCCTAACCTAACCTAACCTACTTCCCTTCCCCAACGCGAGGTAAGATAAGTAGATTATTCTTATCAGCGAAGCTTGGTGTAGATGGATGTGGCGTAAGAAGAAGTAGGTGTAAGTGTCCCTCGTGTGGGAGTAAGTAGCCCTCGTGTAGCTATAACCCAACATTAATTCAAGCTAACCTAACTCTTTGTGTGTACCAATACCTTCTACATACAATATATAAGTGTATTTATTACCACATAAAACAAATCAGGGTCTGTTTAATCAAGCCAAACAATCCGCAGGCGGTTGACGCACGCCTTCCCCAAACAACACATGATGAGGATGATGAATGACCGACTCAACAATGGACGTTTCCACAAGCCATCGATCAGAGATTTTTTCACGCACGATAAAAGAACACGAGTCGAACGGTTTTCTGGTATTTTTTCGATGTCTTCTTTTGTTCGACACAAACTAACTCCTTTTTTGTCGGCCCAAGGGGGACTGAGTTTTTTTTTATGTAGCATGATTTGGAATCGTCTGTCAATGAGGAAGTAAAGTTTTATTCGAAATACAGTAAATCACGAAGGCTGAATAGAGAATGTCTTTAAATGGAGTAAATGGAAATGTATGTGACTGAGTTATACCAGTCGATGTAGACTATTGAAGAAAGTAAAAAGTTACAGACTGTGCTTACAAAATGTTTTGTTCGAAATAGAGTAAATCACATAAGCTCAAATGAGAATGTCTCCAAATTCGTTAAGTTAAACTACGTGTGACTGGATTAGAAGGGTCGACGTTGATTGCGGATAACTGGCACTGGGCAGGTAAACTGCAGTAACCACAAAAATGATTTGGACTATTATATTTCAATACATTTCAATATAATGTACTTTCAATGGATTCGAATGTCTTTACTTTAAAATTTCCAGCCGCGTTAGCTCCGTCGTGTGAAGCGTCGTGCTTGCATCAGAAGGGTTGTGGGTTCTGTCCTCGGTGGTGCTCGCAATTCTGGTTGCTGAGTCGGTGCTTGTATTCGGCAAAAGACCGCCGTGTTGACTTATGGTGGCTTGGACAAGTTAAATATGTCGTTTATTTTCACAAAGTCCTCCATGTTCCCATACTAAATTAATACCTCTGGGGGTACCAGATCAGGGGGTTATATCGGCTTTTAATATGGATCCAAATTCCGATATGTGAGTGAGAACACTCTCAGAAATAATACTTTCATTTTTAACGATTCATTAATACTCAAGTCCCATTTCGCAAATTTTTAGGATTATTTCGTCAAACTATCACGTGAATTTTGAGTAAACGCGAATCCTCACTTTAACGATCTTGATTTGACGATTCTGTATCTTGATTTTGAGGAAACTAAATCTTATTACTGTACTCAAATGCTCAAAAATGACGAAATATTTCTTTAGATTAGACGAAATTCGAATCCTTATAAAAATGACGAATCAAATTTCCTCACTTTGAGGAAAAGAAAACTCGGAGCATTTGCCAGTAAACGGCATCATCAAAATTAAGGAAAATTTCAACGTTTTTGAGTATTCATTTCTGAGAGTGAATGGATGTATGAAGGGGACTTTCCTGTAAAACGGATGTGTCATGCTGACGAGCAAAAGTCGAACTTTCTAACTTGTAATGCTCAATAAAAAAACGGAATCCGCCCCTCTTCGCCTTAAAAAAATCGGGTAGTTCTCTACTCCTGGCTCGGTTACCTAGTGGCATTAGAAACAACACTTTCAATGGATCAATATGCTTTCTTATAGGCTACATTTATTGAGTACTTGCAACAATGGTCCAAAACATTAGTGTATATTCGGCAGTTTGCATGCGTATGGCAGCGATAACAATGATATTGACCAAGAATAGGTGGAGAAGGAAAATTAAGTAACACTAAATTATGGGAAAACATTGTAAAAAAATATGAGTTATTATCATTGTTTTTGAGTATATCGCTACACCGATTCTGAAGGCAGTCGAATAAACTCTAAATACGTGAGTAATTTTCCACAAAACATTGAGTTACTTTCAGGCATCCATTTAAACCTTTCAGTCCAAATGACAATTTGGCATAATCATTTTAGAAATTTTTCTTCTGATGGCCTATAGCCATTTATGATATAAAAAAAGCACATCATTCGATTCTTAAAACTCTTTTCTATTAGAAAGAATTTTTTATTAATCCTTATAGAAGTCAGCCCTATTATTTTTTTTAAATTGTTATCAGAAAGGCGATGATGCCAAATGGCATCACTGGGACTGAAAGGCTTATTAATTTCACACTTTTGCTGCAAGAATGTATGTGCAATTATAAATGTTGTGAAACAAAAAAGATTATGAAGAAAATTGCAGGTTCTATATAGTAGGTGGGTGTTGAATAAAAGATAAGGCATTTTCCTGTAATAAAATGAAGGCAAGTCATTGAGTTTGACTTTCTATGTATGTAATGATGCTGGTTATGAAATTATTATAAAGTTAAGGTGTACGTATACACATGAACTTTTTTTCTAATAATTCACTTAGAAATCCATTTTTTAAAAAAATATTTTATATAATTCATAAGTGTATGTGGGTACGTGTAAAAATATTTTTAAAAAATAAAATATTAATTAATTAGCATTTTATGCATTAATTAGCTTGTTTTTAAACGCTCATCTCAAGAACTAATTAATTTCGACAGTAAAATTACCATGCAAATTAACCACTAAATCATTCTGATTGGCACGAACCTCACGCCAAGTTTGTGGCTCTTTTAGTTTTTATTTTTAATCTATTATAACAAGCAACACTAAATAATTCATTTTTTAGAAAAAAAATAAATTAACTTTGACATGTAATATAAAATTAATTTTTTTAAAAAAATTCTTTCTTGAGGTTCATGACCTCCCCCAACTTAGGTTCATGACCTCCCCCAACTTATTCTACAAATTTTAACTTTAGTTATAAATGTTTAAGCAAAGTAACACCCGAGAAGAATGAAGCTTTGAGAAAATTGAGTTTAAAGGATATAAAAAATAATTAAATTTAATGATTTGGATGATTAGACAAACCTCTGTAACTTTTTATTAGAGTGGAGTATCAGTACAAACTTTACATCATTTTAAAGAGGAAAAATTGGAAATTCTAATTAACTTAAAAACAGAAAATGTCTAATTTGGTTATATTTGGCCTTTTCCAGTGTGTATGTATATACCTTAAACCTAAATAATAAACTGTAAATCTCTGATGCATTATAGCGTTGTGTAAATAAACGTGTATACTGTACAATTTTCATTTCACAGTATATTATGGGTTTTTCAGTTATAAGCAATAAGCATTTTTAATATCATGACAATTACATAAAAGTGTTCATTTTCAACATAAAATTAATATAACAAATCTGTAAGGTTATTTTAAAATGTTTGATCTTGAGAAAACCAAATAATTTTCTCAAAAGTCCAAAGCATTATAAAATATTAAACTCACGAAAAAGCATTAAATTATGTTTTTATAGCAAACCACTCGATAAAATATCCGATATATTTCCCTGCACCCTTTTATTAAAGCATTTTTTTGAGAGGTGAAAAATCTTTCATCTTTAAAATGATCTAGTTTTCATATTTTTGTTATTTTGGCTGCAACTGACGTCCAAAGCAGATGTTAAAGTTATATCTGAAATCAATATTCAGATAACTTATTAAAGTATATATTTTTCACTTAAATTATCATTACGTGGTTTAGTTGTTCATAATATCTCCCTCCTTAATTTATGTAAGGATTTTCTTTATAGTCGATATTAATAACGGGAAAACTCTTCATATTATTAAAAAAGCTTTTAAATAACCTCTATTGCAGTTTAGGCTCTACTTGGTATCATGGAATTTAAGGTAGGCAAATAACCGAAATTCTAAAATTATTGCTATCATTCTAATATTTTCCAAATTCGTCATGATGATTTAAAATATAATAAATAACATTATTTATTTGGTGTTTTTAATATAATTTATTTATTTTAAATCGTGTTTTTCAATTAAAAAAAAAAGCCAAATACTACAGCGATCGCTTATCGAGCTTCCCAAGCGATAATCTGAAAAAGAGTGCTGCAGTCGTCCGCTTTCGCATGGCCACCGGACCCGATTATCTTCAGGCCCATCTCCACCGCATTGGTGTGACCAACACGGACATTTGCCCGCTCTGCACGTCTGAAAGAATGGTTGCGGGCCACCTGCTGTCGTGTATTGGACTTCAACACCGCTCTCCTGACTTAACTTCTCGCTACTGGGAGGCTCGCCGTCTAATTGCTCAACCGCCACCGACGCTGGCATTGGCCAAACTAAACTAAACTAAACTAAACTAAACAATTAACAAACGGGGTTTACCCTAACAAGCCTAGAACATTGAATTTTCCTCCTAGTAATACTAATGCGTCAAATTCTTCGTTTTGAACTGATAAGTGCAAAGACTTCCCAAATTACATGAATATGTTTCAAAAATGTTATGAATTAACACAAAAAATAAGGTTTTTCCCAATTTACTTGCAGACAAATTTAGACAAAATAATGAACTTTGTATGCTAAAAGTATTAGAGTTAACCCCATTTGTTAATTGAAAAAAAAAATTAAAATAAATTACATTTAAATAAAAAAAATATTGAAAATTACATTATTCATTACGTTTGAGATCCCTATGCCAAATTTTGACAATATTAGAGAGATAGAAAGAAATTCAGAATTAGGGTATTCGCTTACAGTCAATGATCAGAAAATTGAAAGATTTTTAAAAACAACACTGCTAAGTATATCTTTCTTTAAATATTATTTAGTTCTCCGTTTAGACATATTAATCACTCACTTAATTAATAACTTACTTCTTTTGGAAACAACGAAGCGAATGTTTAAAAATAAACAGAATAACAAAAATAAAATCTCAAAACTTCTTCGCATTTATTTAAATCTCTTCGGCATTATTTTTTTTAAGAAACAGTGACTGAGATTGAAATAAACTTAAGTTATTCGATTCGTCTTCTAAACATGAGAATTTTAAATATAATCTAACTACGCATCCTAACTTTATAAAAAGAATACTTATCGAGGAAAAAATGCAAAAACGATGTTTAAGAGGAAAAATAATTGGAAAGAAACAACTTTCCAAGTATTTCTGAAAAGAATAAAATAACTTTTCGTGTCTAGTTTTCCTGCGACAGTTATTGCAAAGATATTCCTCCGAGCAATTTGATATTCTTTTTCATTTAAAATAATAGTTTTTTACAATTTTATTTTCAATTCCATTTTTAATAGTAGTTTTATTCGAACAAAATGTATTCTTTTCGCAAGTTAACTCCCCTCTTTTTTGCTAAAGATAGTTTTTCTTTTTCAACAAATATCAAGTAACTTTTTTGAAATAGAACAGAGGACTTTACTAGAACTAAACATTTATTTAGTTTAGTAACTTTCGCTTATTGCGACTTGTAAAATTTAAGTAACTCTTTCTTCTACACAAATAAACACTTTTTTTCGTATTTAGTTAAGTAGCTTACGTTTGCTACGACTATTAAAACTTAACTAAATTTCTTATGTAGATTTTTGAGCTCTGAATACAAAATATATAACTTTTACAAATGAAAAAAAATTCTTTGATATTCTAATCCAAAAATAGTTTTTTTATTTCTAGTTTAATCTTTAAATTTATTATCTAGCTTTTTTTTTCTTTTGAAAACTTCCAGTTTTATGATGGTCACGACTCTAGAGATAAAGTGTTATAAACATTGCAATTTATGTTTTGATCATGTGACAAATGAAACAGTCAATCATAGACAGGCTGTTCATTTAGTGATATATATAAATATTTAATAACTTTTATACGTCAATATTTGTGGCATTGCAATTTTGTATGTTATTTGGATTTTAGTCAGCGGCATTTAAAAAAAAGTTTTTTATTGTATGCGTAATGCTTTTAGAGCTTAATCTATATTAATTTAAAATTTATTATCATCTATGAACATGCTCGGGTCTTGATAGGTAAATCAATGTCACGTGAAAACAGAGCACCAATCGAAGCACCGATCAACGGGAAGAATAACGTCTAAAAGTAATTACGTCACCTGAATCAAGCCAATTAAAAATTTTATTTGTTGTAATGTTACATTCAAACTAAAATTGCCTTGTTTTACATTACTTAACTCTTTCTAATTTATGTTTTTGCTCTTTTGCTATTACATTGGTTGCGTCGCTTTCACTCGAAATGAATAGTCGTTTTGACTGCTATGTTCTAATTTATGGATCTTTTACCCCTACTTATGTTGTTGTTAATTCGATTGAAATTCAACTATGCAGAGCATTTACAAAACGTCAATGACGTTGGAAACTTTGGTCCCGATTGCATTTTTTCAAGCTAATGCAAGTGTTTTACTGAATTGCGTGACAGCAATTAAACATGATACACGAACAAAGAAAAAGGGCTTAAGTTCTATTGAAATAAGAGTTTTTACTTAACTCCTTACGTTAATACCAAAACAAAAATAACTCCAGCAGGATTACGAATGATAACAACGCAGATTAGGCGTTTCTATTCTTGTCGCGAAACATGCCCATTTAATTAGGAGATTTAAGTTTAGAAAAATATTTTCATTTATTTTTTCGATCTATATTTTGTACTACATCACATATGTTATTTTTAAAAAAGTGGACAAATTAGCCTAAGATGCTAGTCTAAGATGTTATTTTTGTCGTTTAACATCTGTAACGCTTATCAAAACAAATCACATAATACAAAATAACTGTCCATGAGATTACGAAAACACGCCCACGCTTTGTTCCAAATCGAATTCAGGGATTAAAGAACTATTACCAATTTGAGCAAACGAACTAATGACTATGTTAGGCAGTCAAAGTAAATGTAATCCTTTCTGCTCGCGCTATTAGCGACTCCTACAACTCTACTATTACTGCAATGGAAAAGACATGTTGTCGCGGCCTACAACTAACGGTAATCCGCTAAACAAGCAGTTTAATGAAGCGATGCATTAGGCAGGAATACAATAAGGCTCTAATGGCGACATTTTTTGTTGATTCTTAAATGGGACCGCTTAGAGGGCTTGATTAATAACTTTCGTGATTGTAACTTGTTCTTTTAAGTGTAGAATGCAATAACAGAACGTAATTGTATGCAGCATTTTTAGAACAAAATTGTTCTTTGAATAAACTAGAAAATTAATAATTGCGATGGATTCTTATGTAGTTAGGTTTCAGAAATTACCAATTTGTAATTTTGTTTTGAAGAGAGAATAGTGTCCTTGCGCAAGAATGTTCTGTTGATATATTAAAATATTTTTTAGTACATTGGGTCTTATTGGATTTTAATCACTTATACAAATGTAGTCAAGCTTTTTACATTTTAAGTTAGATAAGTCTGCATTTGAACTTCAATAATTTGGTCAGCAAAAATATCGTACCCTTAAACTCATAGATTTAGAAAGTAGCAGATCTGCATCTAGGTGAAAAGGTGAAGGGTGAAGCCACTTTTGTATCAGTATCCCATAAGGCAGTTCGCAAGCCCTCGCCGATGGCACGCCATAAGATACCAAATGGCACCATGAGATAAATTCGACTAATAAAAAACATATATTTAATGTTAACTAATTAAAACTTTTTACCAGTTTTTCTATCATAAGTTTATAGCTGGATATGTATTTATAATTCCTAGCAGATATGCGGTATATATTTATAAAAGAAGCACATTAAAAATGCAATTTTTATTGAATGTAATTCTTCGGCAAAAGCAGTTTTTAGGCAACCAGTACCCCGTGATGTATTGAGAAAACGGCGAAAAGTGGCTTCATTATACAATCGCGAGTTTGTATTGCGTTGTACAAGAATGCACACTCGATGGGCATATCTGCTACTTTTTATATCTATGCTTAAACTAAATGAATGTTACAAGCCAATCTGGGGAGAATTTTCTTCGGTACGTAACCTCTTCGGAATTTTATTTCTTTTTTAACTGCTTTACCGGACCTATTTTCACGAATATTAACTAAGAGGTTTTTTATTTACTGGTGTTTTATAAATAAAAACATTGAAGAACATTACTATGCTTTCATTTTTACTTAGTAAAAGATGGATTCTTAGCATCAGTTAAGGACAGGGTTTAGAAAAAATTATGTACACACTTTGCAACGTTTACTTTTTTCAACCTTTATTAAAAATTACCTTAAATTGTGTAGCTAGTTTTTTATGATTTGTAACACATGTTACGACCGGACAGCAGTTTTTTTTTCACATGTTATGACCGGACAGCATTTTTTCCCCACATGTTATGATCGGACAGCAGTTTTTTTCACATGTTATGAGCGGACAGCAGGTTTTTTTTTCACATGTTACGACTGAACAGCAGTACGCATAAAAGAGCCAATCATAAATATGATTTTTGAACCGCTATTATCGTACACATTTATAAAAAGATTACCGTTTTTTAAAAATTGACTCATACACTGAATTTCATGTAAGCCAACTCTTAATTTTGAAAGCAAAAAATGCAAAATGTTATATAAATTAGATACTTAATAAATTTTCTAGACTTCATATTGTTCATGTCAACTCTTCATTGTGTATTCATTTGTAATTATTCTTTAAATATTTATATCTCAAACCCTTTATTTTATTTATTTCGTACCAAACAAAAAATAAATAAGGTTTTTTTTTCTACTCTACAGAGAGTTAATTTTTTTGTCATTCCTTCAAAACATTCCACAAAACAAAATAACGATAAGGGGCTTTCTTTAAAAATTTAATATTTTTATTTTTTTTAAAACATTTGCTTTGCAAATATTAATTTTTTTTTTAAATTCTGCTAATAGAAACTTTTGTTATTTGCTTCGTGGCTTCATATGTTTTCCAAACTCACTTATTTGATATCCTAGTAAAAAAGTATATAACATCTTTCCAGAAACCCAATAAATAGACTACTACACTTTCTGCCCATAGAATAAAGAGAAAACAATACCCTGTAATCACCAAAAGACAAGTATCGGGTTAATTCGGACATACACATTAATCGAAATATTATCTCTCATGGAAGGAAGATGGCAAGATCTTTTTCGGCTGTGGTCATCACTTTTCTCGTGATGAATTATCCGCGTGGATTCATTGAATTGCATGTGCCGGAGTGTTAAAGAACTATTCTTTACGAAGCATAAATTTGTGGTAATGGAGTATTGTGTAACAGATAGTTAGAATTTTTTTTTTGAATTATCTTAGTTGATTTATTGCCCTAGTGTTAAATAATTATTGTTTACGAAGTATAAATTTGTGGTAATAGAGTATTGTGTAACAGATAAATAGAGAAAATGATGAATTATCCTCGTAGAGTTATTGCCCTAGTGTTAAAGAACTATTGTTTACGAAGTATAAATTTGTGGTAATAGAATATTATGTAACAGGTAGTTAGAAGAAAAGTAATTTTTGATGAATTATCCGTGTGGATTCATTGAATTGCTTGTGCCAAAGTGTTAAAGAACTATTCTTTACGAAGTATAAATTTGTGGTAGTAGAGTATTATGTAACAGATAATTAGCAAAACAATACTTTTTTATGAATAATACGCATGGATTTATTGCCCTAGTGTTAAAGAACTATTGTTTACGAAGTATAAATTTGTGGTAATAGAATATTATGTAACAGGTAGTTAGAAAAAAAGTAATTTTTGATGAATTATCCGTGTGGATTTATTGAATTGCATGTGCCAAAGTGTTAAAGAACTATTCTTTACGAAACCTAAATTTGTAGTAGTAGAGTATTATGTAACACATAATTAGAAAAACAATAATTTTTGATGAATAATCCTCATGGATTTATTGCCCTAGTATTTAAGAACTATTGTTTACGAGGTATACATTTGTGGTAATAGAGTAGTATGTAACAGATAAATAGAAAAAGAGTGTAATTTTTGATGAATTATCCGCGTGAATTCATTGAATTGTATGTGACTTAGAGTTAAAGTAATAGAGAGTAATATGTAACAGATAATTAAAAAACAGTGCAAGTTTTAATTATCCGCGTGGGTTCATTGAATTACATGTGCCGTAGAGTTAAAGAACTATTGTTTACGAAGCATAAATATGTGGTAATCGAGTATTATGTTACAGATAATTAGAAAACAGTGTAATTATTGATGAATTATCCGCAAGGATTCATTGAATTACATGTGCTCTAGTGTTAAAGAACTGTTGTCTGCGAAGCATAAATATGTGGTGAGAGAGTATTATGTAACAGATAAATAAAAAATAGTGCAGTTTTTGATGAGTTACACTTTGGATTAATTGAATTAATTGTATATGCCCTTGGATTAAGGAAATGTTGTTTAAGAAGCCCATATTTGTAATAATAGAGTGTTATGTGAGAGATAATCGTAAAAAAGTGTAACTTTTGATGAATTATCTCGTGAATTCATTGAATTTCATGTGCTCTAGTGTTAAAAACTATTATTTACGAAGTCTGCATTTGTAGTAATAACATATATATTATGTGTGAGAAATTTAGAAAAAAAGAGTCTAAAGAGTATTGCTTGTTCAATCTTAGAAAATACAGCAACACTGCTGTAAATTATGTTTACAGCAACAGCTGCAATTAAATGCCGCAGAAATACACGCTGCTAATATGCGGCGTACTGTATATAAACTGCGGCGTACTGTATATTTACAGAATTTTATTTTTCAAGTGTCGTAATAATCCTAATATTAATAATGTTAGAATTAATATTATTATCCAGATTTTCTATTATAATCTAATATTTCTATTATCAATTACAAATGTAACCGTTCCTTTTGCTTTGCTTTCTTCCAAAACTTTAAACTTAAATCTATCAATATTGAACAACCATTATTCAAAATTAATCTCAAGAAATGCGGCTCGAAAAAATTGCTTGTCTTGCATTTGACAATGAAAAAACAATAGTGTTTTTTTAATTTAAAAAAACGGGAAAAAAATATTTTGAAATTCATAATGTAAAAAATGTAGGTTGAAGTAAAAAAAAATCGTATGATATTTTTATGATAAAAAAAAGTTAAATTTATTTTGAGTTTATTTAAGAGTGCAAGTTTTTCATGTTCATAACATTTAAAAAACTGCTGAAGTGAAGTATATTTAAAAGAGTGCATCTTAATTCAACACTACATTTTTTTTTTAAAGTGAATTTGCAAAGAAGCAATTTATTAGAAGTGAACCCCATTCCCTCGATAAAAAGCTTTTATTATATTTTTTTATGTAAGTCTTTGGAAGGTAAAAAGCTAATTTAAAATCCTTCCAAACTTTTCTAGAAAACATCTGAGGTTTTCATTATAAAATATTTTTAAGCTCAAGAAAGTGGAATGCAACGCTTCTTAGTACCAGCTGTTAACCCTCAGAGGTACACGAAAAGAGGAGTTGGCTAGTTTAGGGGAAGAAATCATATTATTTAATATAAAATCTTTTCTATTTTTTTGTCGAGTCTAAATCTCTACATTTACACAAAACTGATGAAATTTTTGACGAAGTATTTTGTAATTTTTAAAAATTCCATTTTTTTTTTTAGAATTTCAACACAATGTGTAAAATTAAAAGATTTCAGCGGATACTTTGCAATTAGATAGATTTGTGACCTAATGTTTAGAACTTGGTTTTGCTTCAACTATTTCGAGAGATTTCTATTTACACATAAAATTAAAACTACTCTAAAATTATCATAGCATCCCATTCAAAAATGGAGCATCAGTTGGCCTGAATCTAAAAAACATATCCTGAGCCGCCCATGTGGCGCAATCGTTAGGATGCTAGCCTTTGGAGCTGCTGGGGTCGGGATCAAATCCCGGCCTGGCATGGATGTTTGTGACCATCAATAAATGTTGTTATTTGTCTATGTGTTTGTGTTGTCCTTTCTTTGTGTGTCTCTTGTGCTTGTAAAAATTCTTTCTGTGTGTCTGTCCCACTTGACGAAAGCTTATAAGCGGTTCTCTGAACAAGCACACAAGCAGGAATATTTATGTAGCATCTTTAAATTTTAATAATTCATATTTTATTTAGGTTGTTAATTAGTTTAGTTTGCTAGAAAAAAATATAAAAGAATAAAACTGAGACTATTTCTAAATTTTTTAGCTACGCTGTGAAAAAAAACCTGTTGTATTTTCAGTTAAAAACTGTTAACTAGGACGTCAGTTAATAACTTTTTTTTTACTGTTTAAAACTTTTTTACAGGAAAACTGTAATTTTAACACAGATTAACTGTAATTTTAACCGATCTGTTAATTTAATAGTTTTCCCTCGTAAATTTAACAGATTTTCTTTTCTCTGTTAACTTAGCAGATTCTTCCTGCTAAAATTACAGTTTTCATGTAAGAAAATATAGTTTTAAACTGCAAAAACTACAGTTTTTTTACAATGTATATAGTTGAATAACTAACTAAACTATACTACGAAATGCATTACTTCTGGCCATCCTTGTCTTGTGTGAATAACAGAATATCTGCATTTATCCTTTGGTTTTGCTGACAAGTATCGATTGCATTTTTATTAGGTAGTGTTTTTCTCCTTAATCCATCAAACATGTTACAATTTATTTCTTCTTTCAGAAAGTATTCTCTTCCCCTTTCAATCTCGAAAAAACAGAAGTTTGTTTGTCTGGGTATTCTTTCCCAGCAGTCAAACGTGTTTGGCATATACTTATGCTGGAACGTGGTCAAAATATACGATATTTCTTTTACCTGGATTTTCCCGATGAACGGAATGCCATTAACAACTCTATTAGTGTATAGTTAACTTGAATAACGGATTTTCTTTTAAGGATTCACTTCATAAAATTTGTGTATTTTATGTAAAGAGTAGGGTACGTTATTCTGTATCTAAATAAGCAAAAAAAAAAAAAAACGAAATCCATCAAACATAGGGTACTTGACTGTATCGCTAAAATACTTTCCAATATTAAATTATAGTTTGAACCCAAAAATAACAAACGTATATATTTATTTCAAAAATAAATCTTAAAAATTCTTTTTAAATGGCTTATTTTCATCGGTACATCACGTGATCACAAACACGTCGATTTGGCTGACGTCACTAGTTTACATAATTTACTATTAAAATAAGAAATATATAGACAATTGAAGGAGGTTTTACAGGAGAGGATAGTACAAATTTGCTTAAAGTAGATTCAAAAATGGTGTTTCAAAGTTTGTTTATAGTTACTAGCGACGTCATAGATACCACGTGACAGAGACAAAACGTTTTCGGACGTAATTTTTCGTTCTAATTTTAAAATTCATTTTTCTCCCTTTTTATTTGAAAATAAGAAAAATACTGGCCTAATATGTTTAGCATGAGAATTTAAAAAAACAATTTTTTTTTAGTCAAATACCCTATTATGCTACTCGTTAAATCAACCATAAGTTCCTAACATGCAAAACTTTTGCCACTAAACTTAGAATACACGAAGGGACAGGCTCCATAGGATTCTTTTTTCCCTTCCTTTATTGGTGCCCTATTTTCTTAGAGGTGTTCCCGTGACATGTAAACGCCAATCAAATCGGAGAAAGAATATGTCTCGGGGACTCAGTCAAGTCCTTTTTAAGACCAAGTTAACTTTTAAGACCACAAAGGCTCTTTGTAACGCCAAATTATCAGTCCAGTACAGATTGTTGACTTTTCGAAGAAAAAAACACAAAACATATTCACGCAATTCTTTTCAGACAAGGAATAGGTTTCGTTTCTCTCTGGATACTCGCAATATGGATACTCACGGAAAACTTCTCTGCCCTTATTACACTCCTTGCCAACCTAAGTTTGGTATATAGAAATTTGCCATGGAGAAGATCCTTCCGCTGTTGTAAAGAGTTAAGAAATCATTTGGGAATCCACCCAGAAAACATATTTAAAACATTAATTTATTTCAAGGTCTAACAGATTTGAGAAAATTTGACAATTTTATTAGAATGAAAAGTGTAATTTGGTTAAATTGTATACAGATCATTCTGTATGAAAATATTACCTCACAAGAGTTTCCAACTAACGGACCAATCGCGCTTTTCCCTCTGCCTTTTTACTCTTTGCTTTTACCCAAGTTAGGTTGGCACGGAATGTAGTTAAGTCGGCTATGACTCTGTATGGCAGCCTTTAGGAACAGGCCCTGTGTTTTCGAACTATTTCATGTAACGGTACTAAAACCTTAATGCAGGCATCCAACTCAAACTAATAGCGACGTCGGTCGTAAGGAAACATCACAACTGGTGAAACACCGTACGTCGACTAAACCTTTAAGGCTGGCCATCAGATGGCGTTGTTTAAGTTTATGAAATTAAATTTTAGAGTTTTATCGGGAGAATGCGTTAAACAGCATCAATACCATCAACTCTTAAACAAAACAATTTTTTGATACAAATAAACAAATAGTACAAGTCAGCTGCTTCGGTATTGATATTTCTGAAAAAGCTTGAACATTCTCTTTTATATCCGCACTATCGTGATACCTCGGCCTTAAAGGGCTAATGCAATTTCAAATCTATTAAATAAGCTAACACGTTCAATGCGAAAGATTGTGTAAAAAATGCATCCAGTTTATAAAACAAGACTGACGTAAAGTGCTAGAAGTAAAGTGTTATAACATAAGACATCGTAAATTTCGAGATGCAGATTTATTCCATGTTTCTGCACACACAAAAAAAGTCCATTGCTTAATTGTAAAAATATTCCCTAGCGTAAACAATTTCGTTTAAGAGTCCTTTTTTTATTTTTAAGATTGTACGATAACTTAATTAACACTAATACGCTCTTCCTAATTTCCACATGCTCCGGATAACAAGATTTTAAAAAAGTTAGAGTGGTGCCATCTGAATTTTAATCAAGCTAATTGAGATAAAAAAAAAGGATTAATTTTACACTTTGCAGTTATTTTATCATCGAGTGTTTTTTAACTATTCTTTTTCCTTAAATATCCTTCTCTTATAATTAGATCAAGGTTTAAAAATTTTTAAACAAATATTTGTGAGTGTGTTTTTCAAGCAGACACTTATAACTTGGTTTTTCAAGAAATGAATTAATTGAGAAGTTTTCAATAATTAGCTAGCTTATGAATATATTGAGGAGAAAAAATTAAATTTTGCTTTAATTTAATTTTCAACTAAAAATTCTTAGAAAGAAATTGCATTTATGTTTTAGTTTATAAGAAAGGGCTTTAAATTTCAAAAACTAATGCAATGATGTCGATATTTTTATTAATTCAGAGTTTATTTTTGTTACAATCCAAAGTTCTCTTTTTAGTAATAAGTTTTTGGTTTCATATTTCATTTAAGTCATTTCTTTGTAAACCGTTTACGTTATATCTGTTCCATCTGTTTTTAACCTCGTATGACCCGAGCAAAATCCTACACGTATATTTTTAATCTAAGCATACTTTTCATACATATGCTAAAAAGTATGTTTTTCAAAGAAATTATAAAAAAAATTTAAAAGTTACTTAGAGACACGCCTCAAATTCTAGAAATACACATTTTTTGTTCTATAAATGCAACAACAACAAAGTTGTAACTTTAGTTGTAAAGTTGTAAAAGTTGTTTAAGCTTATTTGTACACTCTAAAAAAAATCTGTAAGGTTACTAAGAATTCCCTAGGAAACTCAGCTTCCATAAGTTTTTTTTAGTAATGTTACATAAGAAATATGTGTATATATTACTAATTAAAGCTTAGTATCCAATACAATCATTTAAATTGCAAGCATACTATAAAAACTTCAGTAAACGTTACAAGATATATTCTAGTAATCAATACATCCACTTATGTAGTATCTTTACTAGGAAAACCTTAGTAACTAGCAGTTTCAAAAATGTTGAACAAGAGGGCGCCACTAATTTTCTGTTAGTGAGGTATTATTTCGACATTTCCGGAGCAGGTCGCAGGACAGTTCTCGCAACCTTTGGATCCGCTCGATCATCTTGCAACGAGAAGTAGCACGTTTGTCCACTCGGTCATCGGGACATGCAGATTCTTTGCGTGTAAATAATCAGGTTAAAATCTTGATCCGTAGGCTCCTTCCCTATGTTTCAAAAATTATTGGTAAATACCAATGCGGTTTTTTGGAAGGAAAATCTACTATAGATCAGATACACTCACTTAGACAAATCCTTGAAAAAACAAAAGAATATGGAATTGATACTTACCATCTGTTCGTCGACTTTAAGGCAGCCTATGATTGCATCTATAGAAATAGGCTGTTTGAGGCTATGTGTGAATTCGGAATACCTGCCAAACTTTCCAATCTTGTCAAAATGACATTACGAAGTGTAAAATGTAGAGTTAAGCTCATGTCTGATGTATCAGAAGTTTTCTACACAGAGAGAGGTCTTAGGCAGGGAGACTCTCTGTCATGCATACTATTTAACATAGCACTTGAAAAGGTGGTAAGAGACTCGGGGATCAATACTAGAGGCACCATTCTGCAGAGATCTATACAACTACTAGCCTATGCAGACGATATTGACATTGTTGGGCGAACAAAACAGGATGTGATCGAGGCTTTTACTGCCCTTGAGAATGCTGCCAGAAATATGGGATTTTCAATAAACGAAGAAAAAACAAAATTTATGGTTGTAAGTCCTAGAGCAAATAATGTGCAGCCAATCAGGATTGGAGATTGTGTTTTTGAAGGAGTAACTCAGTTTAAATATCTGGGTACTATTATTACAAACAAAAATGAGATAAAAGTGGAAGTTAGGAACAGAATTTTAATGGCAAATAGATGCTACTTTGGACTGAAGAATCAATTGAAGTCAAAATTTATTTCTATTGGTACTAAACTAAACTTATACAAGACCCTAATTAGACCAATTATTCTGTATGGAAGTGAGACCTGGGCGATAAACAAGTCGGAGAATAGACTTCTCATCTTTGAAAGAAAAATCCTCCGTTCAATTTTTGGTGCAACTAAGGAGAACGATGTTTGGAGGGGTTTGTATAACCACGAAGTGTACAACATATATAGACAGCCAAATATACTAAGAGTTATAAAGTCATACAGGATCAGATGGCTGGGACATGTTTTTCGACGTGAAGATCTCGACCCAGTTAAAAAGCTGACGTTTTCAAAGATTGAGGGTACAAGGAGAAGAGGGAGACCGGCTACGAGGTGGTTAGATAGTGTTGAGAAGGACCTGAAAGTGATGGGAATAACCAGATGGAGAAATCTGGCTGCAAGTCGCCCTGTCTGGAGAAAGCAGACTGAGAAAGCCTTGGCCTGCACCAGGCTGTAGTGCTGTTAAAGAAGAAGAAAATCTTGATCGATATAAAGCTTTCGGATATGAAGTTTTAGAAATAATTTAACGCAATTTGTATGTATGTACTAAAATAAAAAAAAAACGTTTTTCGGTTTCTCATTCGTCATAATTTCGATTCGTCATAATTTTTCGATGAAACTTACATTGATTGAATTTTCACCTTTGACCGATATCGAATCAGACTTTTATCTCTTAGTCTCGTACACTTTCAATTTACGGACGCGATCACCGGTTAGTTTTTGCTAAATCCGATGGCCGATCGAACAAATTTCGAGAAACAAAACAATGCAACAAGGGAAACTACGCATCTCTCAAAAAGATAGCCAGGTGGCGCTGTAAGCGTTACATCAATTTACTTAGTATTGCTTAGTATTACTACAGTAGTTTCTTTAGGTTACAGATGATTTTCTAGTAAATGGTGTTTTCCAGTAAAGTTACTAAGTAATCGTTAGTAAATTCAAGCCAAATTTTTCACAGTGTAGTTAACGTAATATTTTGACACTATTTTTAATGCAAAATGCCTTTTAAATGAACTACTAAAAGGAATTTTTGAAAATTTAGAAAAACATTTAAAATAATTTTTTTAAGAACTCTAATATCGAATTGACTCTCGTTCAACTTCATTTTTTTTATAGAAATAAATGACTGATACATGTAATCAAAGGCTGAAAACTGACATTTGAATCTTCTTTCATCGGTCCAGGTCAATTTTGGAACTTATTAATGTGTTAATTGTTTGTATGGAGGTTTTAAAAAATGTCGCCAAATAGGGACTCCTGGTCGCAAGAGGTTAAATACCTCGTGTATGCGTCACTTTTTTTTCACGAGGCTTCATTTGCAATCGATTAAGCCAGGGGTTCCCAACCGGTGGTACGCGTACCACTGGTGGTACGCGGATTTATTTTAGGTGGTACGCGTGAGTGATGTGATTATGTGAACAACATGATGCTATCATTAGCTTCTGTACGCATGTTAGCACGCAAACATATTACTCATTATTTTAAACATAAACATTATTTTAGAAAGAAATCTTTAATTAACTTCCGGATCAGATTTTGCTGAGTTTGTACTATTTTATTTGTATGTTTTTAGACCTATGGACAATAAACAAAACTGTAAATTAATACAATTTTAATCTTTTTATTTCTCCTTTATTATAAGCATGTTATAAATAAACAAATATCTAATCAACAAATTACGAAGTTTTCTCAGGAATTTCACTAAAAAAAACTTTGAACACTTGCGCAAATATTATACGTTTATTAAAATATTTGGGTTTGGTGGTACGCCAAAATTTCTCATAAAGGCAAGTGGTACGCAGGTCCAAAAAGGTTGGGAACCCCTGGATTAAGCTATGTAAAAAACATGATACCCCATTCAGCTGTTATATGTGCTGTCAATTCTAAAACTAAATACAATAGACAGCCAATTACCCGAATTCCGAATATCCGAATAACTGATTTTCTGAGTAGAGTTTCGCTTTTTGTCGGGGATCAAACATTATGAAAGATGAGTAAGAGTTGCAAATTGAATATCTATTATTCTACATACGACATTGTTCAGCGAGTTGACAAAGTGGTTATTAAAACTCGAAGGTTCACTATAAGTGAATTATCGATTAGCATAGTGGTTTGAAGGGTAGCGCTAAATTGACGTGAACACAAGGAAACCGTCTCAACTCCAATCCAATCATTGGCGGCTACATTTTATGAAGAGGGTATTGCAAAGCTTGTTCAGTGTTCACATATATGGCAAATGCTTTTATATTCAAGGTGATCATGCTGATGAGCAGCAACTTTAAGCAGTAACTTAAACTCAAAATCTTTACCATGTAATTTATTCTAATAAATATAGAAAGTGCTAATGATTAAATGCATAACAGCTCAGTAACCAAAGATGGCCGCATTTGGTCTAACGCTTGCAAATGAGTTCCACAGCAGCTTCCCGCGTTCGAAGTGCTATGTCTCCTTCCGACACACCTATTTCAAAATAGTATCCGCCCTGAGCACCAAAATGCAGTAATATGAGTTTCCGCAAAATCTAAATGACCGCTCTAAGCACGGTACCAACTGCATTGTACATTACTTTTAGTAATAAAATCGTATTTGTACACTGCTCAAAACAATTAGGGGAGCACATGTTTTAAACCCTTTCGCTCCCAACACCGTAAAAAATTTGGCTTGAATTTACTAACGATTACTTAGTAACTTTACAGGTTTTCACCATTTACTAGAAAATCATCTGTAACCTAAAGAAACTACTGTAGTAATACTAAGCAATACTAAGTAAATTGATTTAACGCTTACAGCGCCACCTGGTTATCTTTTTGAGAGATGCGTAGTTTCCCTTGTTGCATTGTTTTGTTTCTCGAAATTTGTTCGATCGGCCATCGGATTTAGCAAAAACTAACCGGTGATCGCGTCCGTAAATTGAAAGTGTACGAGACTAAGAGATAAAAGTCTGATTCGATATCGGTCAAAGGTGAAAATTCAATCAATGTACGTTTCATCGAAAAATTATAACGAATCGATAATTCAACGATGAGAAACCGAAAAACGTTTTTTTTTTTATTTTAGTACATACATACAAATTGCGTTAAATTATTTCTAAAACTTCATATCCGAAAGCTTTATATCGATCAAGATTTTAACCTGATTATTTACACGCAAAGAATCTGCATGTCCCGATGACCGAGTGGACAAACGTGCTACTTCTCGTTGCAAGATGATCGAGCGGATCTAGAGGTTGCGAGATCTGTCCTGCGACCTGCTCCGGAAATGTCGAAATAATACCTCACTAACAGAAAATTAGTGGCGCCCTCTTGTTCAACATTTTTGAAACTGCTAGTTACTAAGGTTTTCCTAGTAAAGATACTACATAAGTGGATGTATTGATTACTAGAATATATCTTGTAACGTTTACTGAAGTTTTTATAGTATGCTTGCAATTTAAATGATTGTATTGGATACTAAGCTTTAATTAGTAATATATACACATATTTCTTATGTAACATTACTAAAAAAACTTATGGAAGCTGAGTTTCCTAGAGAATTCTTAGTAACCTTACAGATTTTTTTTAATTAATTTTAGAGTGAATGATTCCATTGGGAATCATCAGCTTGTGATTTTTTTCTGACTAAGTTAAATCCGCAACTTATGTGTCGTTAGATACATCATTATATGGAAGAATAACGTATTTTGAAGAATTTAATATTTTTTTAATATTAATGAAAATATGAAAAATATGGTAAAATAAATTTCACTTTAAAACAGTTTTAGAAAATAAATTGACCCTAAATTTTTCATGCTTGCATTTTTTAGATGTTTAAAAATATATTTCAACTATTTTTAACAAAAAAAGTTTTGAAAAAATTATTGTTATAATTTATTAAAAAGTTATTATTCCATTTCCCCCCTTTAAATTTAAGTATTAAAAACTTAAGATTTTTTCTCTGGTTTTTTACTATTTCATTTCGAATGCATAGTGAACCTATTTTACAAATTTCAGATTTATAGGATAAAAATTAAAAAGTTGGGAGTGAAGTTAAAATTGGAATCAGAATGTGCTCCCCTAATTGTTTTGAGCAGTGTATATTGACCTGTCATAGCCCATCGGAGGTTGAAAAAAACAACCCTCATATACACTGTTAAAAATTTTGTGCTTGCTTTCACCATAATAATGGTTCCTAGTAGCTGCAACGGTTGTGTGGTGAAGCGTCTTACCATATTTCCGGTATTGGGTTTAACCGTTTCTCAGGTTTCTGGTTCCAAAACTTAAAAAATGGTTCCACTGAATACCGGAAATATGGTTAAACATTTCACCACACAGCCGTTGCAGCTACCAGGAACCATTATTAAGGTGAAAGCAAGCACAACATTTTTAACAGTGTAATAAACCTTAGAGCTAAACATAAACAATAAAAAAGAAAACAATATTACTCATATTAAACTTAAAATGTATGCTAAAAATGTTAGGTCTGCACACAACTTATCCTCTACAAAATATCAAGTTTTGAGGTACATAAATCAAAATTTCCCTTCAGTGAACAACACACGAAAAAGCTGGTTTCTGGAAAGTTTCTTTTATATTCCGCTAGCGTAGGTGTTTCTGACACTTTTTTGACACTTTTGACAAGTGGTTAGGACATTCTATTGAATCTATACCGAATTCTTTCGCTTTTTTTATACACCTAGAAGAGACTTCCCTTTTTATTTCCATTCGGAAACTAATGTTAAAAAGTTGGGAATGAAGACTTCAAAACTGCAACAAAGGTTTTTTTTTCTATTTTTGTATTAGTATCTTTTCATAGCATATTTTCCCACAAAAAAGTATTACTATAGAAGCAAAGAACATAGAGGCATACTTCCGTAACTAACCTTGCATTTTTATTCCGTTGAAAAATAACATTGGATGTAGTTTAAACTTATTTCCAACGTAAAATTGCAACATTTTAATTTCTTTGCAAAGTGGAATCAGTTACTTTGTAATTTATTTGTTATCGCAATGTTTTAAAAAAGGTATCGGGAATTTAAAGACTCAAACTGGGACGCCAGGTTGCAAGAGGCTAAAGCATATTTTTCTGGGTTGATTGATGATTGATTTTACATATATTTTCAGGCTTGTGTGCTTGCTCAGAGAGCCGCTTTTAAACCTTCGTCAAGTAAGACAGTCATAACACAAACGCACTCACGCTCACATGCACACATATACGTGACAGATGCTGCCATCTATCACGCGCCACCTCCACAATTTAGACATGTCCCTGAAGGGGAGGGAAATAGTCTCCAAGAACCTGTACCCGTGGGAAACTGCGCAATGACCGCCCACAGGACTTTCGGACCCAGCAGATTTAACTAGCAAGTACTCCGCATATACTCGGTAGGTTTTCAGCGACCAGGACTCGATCGCGGGACCTTCCGATACGTATATCGCGACACTGACCACAGGAAGCCTCACAGCCCGAAATGTTCTGGGTATGAATTGAAACTATTATTAAAACCTAGCCTTGTTAATTATAATTTTACATAAAAAGAACTATTTGTTGAACAATATTACGAACAATCATTCAATATTTAAAAATATCATCAATACAGCTGAAACAATAAGTAAAATCGATATTAAATATATCATCTCATACCTATCACAGCACCCGTAGACGTATCCAAAGCCTTTTTTCCACCAATGCACACTCGCAACTAAGAGCCATATCTATTGTAATAACCGCTACACAAGTGCATGACATGACAGTTGGCAATTCAAAAACTGAAAGCCTGATAGCAGGTGCAGATAGCAGGAAAAATCATAAAAGTTTGCTTGTCGGCTGATAAACACTATTTTAGATGGGTTGCTTCAATGGGACTTTGCAGATAAGGTATTGTTATAGGAACCGCATCAATATAATAAAAAAAATAGGTTTTTTAGAAACTAAAACAAATATTTGTAGACGGGCGAATGTACTTGTAATTGAAGAGGTTAGTAGTGGAAGAACGTGCTAAGTGGCAAAAAGGTGAAAACGAGAAGATGAGCTTTAAAGTTTCTCGTTTACACTTAGATGCGCTATGAACGACACTTCCCAAATCTAAAAAATGTACTTAGCTTAAAGTTTATGAAAAGGTGGAAAGTGTTATCGTTTAATGAGGGAATAACAGGTCAATTAAAGTGAAAATCCCATTTTTTTCTCCGAAAATTTTACTTAGCAAGTTCTTCCACTAAGCTCTTCAATCACAAACGCCATTCGGTAATTAGGGAGTTGTTTGGTTGGTTAGACATATATTTTCATGCTTGTTTGCTTGGTCAGAGATCCGTTATAAACCTTCGTCAAGTAAGACAGACACAACAGACAGCACACACATAAATCGATCCATCTAATTTTTAGAGACAGAGGCCAACTAGAGGATCTCCAGAATTGACTTGTCACCCCCAGAGGTACACTCTTAAAACAAACACTCCCAATTTACCTCAGTCTGAGTGGATTTCACTCCTCCAGACTGGAAAATGCACTTCTCCTTTTGGAGTTGATCCTTTGTGTGTTAAACCTCCGACAGGATCACTCCAAACGAGTGATTTTAACTCAGTCTGAGAAAATATGCATGCCCTTAGGGTGTCGAAAATGCACTTATCCAACTGGAGTGGATTTCACTCTTTTGTTTTAAGAGTGTAGTGATTTGGTACGGAAACTTGAAGAAATTTGTGACTAAGATAGATTTAGCGTGCAGCGGGACTCGAATTCACAACCTTAGGGATGCCAGTCCAAGACCTTACCGACCAGGCTACACCGGAAACAATAGGGAGTATACTGTGGAATTAGTTATGTTAACAGCCTAGTGATACAATGCTATTAGTAACTTTCCATGAACAAAAAAACTTGTGTTCAAACATCAAAACTGGAACTCAACAATTTTATGAAAATGGAAACATTTAACATTATTGTGTTGTTTCAATGCAAGAAACGTGGTGCTGACAAACGAACACAAATTAAAAGCACATGGGAGGAACCCCTTCATTGCATAGTAGTTTGTCTGCTCCAGGTCTGCTTGGCGAAGATAGCAAGTCATGGTCAAAACTGGTGTGAAGAAACCAATTTTGACTTAGCTCTTATCAAGCGGCGTACGGGTTTAATGTCAGGCAAATAGTCTGATGCTTTAACCGCGGAGGAAGAACCAAGGAAAACTCGGTTAGCGATCGTCGCCAAGCAGATTTCAATACGGACAATTCCCTATCGATGAAAAGGTTTTCCCTCTGTACTCTTCAAATTTGAGGTGCAGAATATATCTGTCTTATTCACTTTATCATTAATCCCTTTTTCGGGGGCGTCTGAATAATCGATGTGGGAGCGTTTATCCCTCTAATTATGATCACCAGCGGGTGACCGAGCTCTGCTCGGAGAAAACAGGTATCGAAGCTAACTCGAAGATTTAAATTTTCAATTGTGATTTATCAAAACAATACATACCATAAGAAAAATTGTGAAACCACTGGTGAAAAGATAACCGGTTAACGTTAATGTGACCAGATTTTCAAAATCAAAAAGTGGGATACTCCATCACCCCCCCCCCCCGGTGTATTTTTTAAGTATTTTTTTATGCACATAATAGTCCCTTCACACAATGACACACTTGGTATAAGAAAGATAAGGAAGGCGCGTTCAACAGCAGCAGTGGCTCCAGGCAAACAGAAACCATACTCCACCAATTTGTTGATGACTTTAGCTTCATTTAACAATTTCTAAAGATGTCATAGCGTTTTACAACGATTATTCATTAAAAAAAATCTATTTTATTTATAATTTCCTCATTTTTCGGGACATTGCGGGACTTTTACAAAAAAAAGCGGGACGTTTTGGCGGGACATTCGGCCCGCGGGACAGTAACACAAAAAGCGGGACGCCTGGTCACATTAGTTAAAGTGCACCATTGTAAACACAGTTAGAGTTTGGAAAAGGAACTATTCTATACAAAGGTAAAGTTTTAAAAGTCATAGGAAATGAAATGTAATTGATAATTGGCGTTTCGTTGAAAAGCAACGAAAATGTGAAATGTGGTAAACATTCCATTTCATACTTCATTCAACTCGATAGGTATAGCAACCATACGTTAAATTTTCGAGATCGCCAAAAATAGCCAATGAACAGAATAGAACTAAAATCGTCTGCTGATTGGAACTAAAAAAATATTCATGTTACCATTTCTGCAAAACTCAATAAAGTTTAAATCAAGGTTGAATTTATTTAAATTTGAAAAATTAAAATCTTAACTAAACATTTATAGCTTAAGCAGAGGCTTATAGCTTTAGCAGATGGCATCAGGAAAGTAGCCATTATGGCGAACTAATGAAGTTTGAAAATATCCTATCTGTAACTCCGAACTGCTTGACCGTAGCGCTTCAAAACCTGTGCCAATCGATTCGTCGTGGCCAAAAACCCCAGACCCCCAAGTTTACCGGAGTTTATTAATTCTGGGGCGATTTTCGACTTGGCACCAATTCCTCGTATTATAGTATAAGATTTACCATTTGAGTGGCAGCACTTGAAGTACACTGCCGAAGGATCATTTTGGCTACAAGGTTTATAGCATAGGGTGTACGATACACATTATTGGATGATATTTCATGTAGTTAATGTTGTTTTGTGAACTTATTTAATCTTTTTCTAATGTACACAAAATTGTAAGCTTTCACTGCTAGTTTTCACCAGTTTCATGGAGTAACCTTACAACGAAGTACACTAAAATTCACAAATTCACAATTCATTCAATACATTCATTCAAGTAATGTTCACAATCCCTTATAGAGATGGAAAGTAGACGGTGAACCGGACTAAAGGAAAACTAAACATATTACACTAACAGCAATTTCGGCGAAATGACGGAACTCTCTTTTCTGGACCGTTAGAAAGAGAGGAATTGTAGGAAGGGGTTCGGAGTATTTCGGAAACAATTCTCTTCAATTCATAAATATTTATATACGCCATTATAGAAATATAAGCCATTTCAATAATTTTTTCAAAAAAATATTTTCTACCATTTTCCAGTTCATAAACGATTTATAGAATGGTTAGAGGAAGAGTCCGACGATAAATGTTACGACTTAAAAATAGTAACTTGATAATAACTTATCTCACTTTGAGGTACCAACTACGGGAAGAGAAAGTAGCGTTATCTTATGTTATAAGATAAGACAACTTTTATTTTTGTTGGTATACAGATTATATACTATTGTGTTCCTTACACAAACAAAGTTAGATTTTGCGCTTTTAAATAAAAAAAAGAAGATGTAATCGCTTGTATACTTTTTTGGTGATGCCACACCTTTAAATGTAAAAGATAAGGTGTAGTATGCAATCAGTATTGGCCATGAAAATTGCAATATCTAACAATATAACCAAAAAATAGTAAAAAGTGAAGCATAAAAAGTGAAACGTGTGTTTGACTTAATGGTTATAATAATTTAGACTCTGTCTATGGTAAAAACTGGAATATAAAAATAGTGTTAGTAAATAGAATGTGAGTAATAACTTGATATATAAACGCACATAAATAACAAGTCTACGTTTGAAATAGGATTTTACATTTTAACTTATTTTAATCTAAGAAAACAAATGCAATCCTTTATTACTCATCGTTTTCATTCTTTTTTAGAATTCCTTGTGGATTTCGAATTTTAGAAAAAGTTCATAAAATTGTAAATGCAAAACAAACGCAAAACCATTTATTTTAAAGCAAATGGAAGTGGTGAGTTTTGTAAAAAAAAATACTGAGAAAACAAACCTCGATTTGCATTAAAATTTTTACGTTTCTTTAAAAGGATTCTCAAGAGACTATCATTTTCCGACGCTAAAAGTATCTACACTAGTGGGTCACGTAAAAACTGGCAACCGAAATTCGAAAGAAAGAAACAATTCAAACCAGAAGCTGCAGACCATTATTTGATTACTCTTCGAACTACTACTTTGTATTCAATATATAGTAAACAAAAAAACATCACTATTGCCACACATTGCGTTGTTTTATTTAATGGAATAAAAATATTCTCAAACAAAATAATTTATTTACTGAAGAATTACATTGTATAATAGTTATAAAGGCAGTTGTCACGAACGGTAAAATTTGAGAAAAAATGTCGATAACAAAGGAATTCGGTTTATTTAAGAACTGGAGAAACTAAAAGCAATGAATATGCCGAAACGATGATGGATTTTAGCCTAATCACGAAGTAAAAAAAACATAGTCAAAGTAGTACTATTTTATAGCTATAATAAGAAAACTTAATCGATAAAAGCAAATTTGGTTGAATGTATCAATGGAAGTTTGAGTACGAGTCATGGAGCAGTATGATAATATGTTATTGATAGATGGACCAGGGGTGTAAATTAAAATATTCATTGTGGGAAGAGTTAAGGAATAACTTGAGGAGGGACTATCAGTCCCATAGACTAATGCATGTTTTGAAATCACAACTTTTGTAAAAGAATTGCTTTGCCATGTTATCCCATTTTCACCAGGTAAGGGAATCATCATAACATCAATTTAAAACAAAATTGAAAAGAAAATGTCATCCGGTTATTTTATTATTAATTGACAAAATTTTGAAATATTGTAGCCCTCTGCAATATATTTTTGGCATTTTAAAACTTCAAAAATATATAATTAAGTAACTAAATTATATTTTCGTTTCAAATTTGTTTCATTTGGATGTTATGTTGATTCCCATACCTGGGGAAAAGGGGCTAACATGGCAAAGCAATACTGCCGAGGAGGTTGAAATTAAAAAACCCAATGCATTAGCTCTATGGAACTGACAGTCCTCCTTCATTTGACCAAAATAATTCCTATTAAAAGCAACTTGTCGACGCCTTAAATGCTTTTGGCATAATATAATTCACATTCATTATGCTAAAAAATTTATACTAAAAATTTCAATCAAAACATTTTTAATGGGCTTACATAGCATTTTTTCACAAATAAGCTGTTCTATGATACAGTTTTGAAAGAGTTTAGAAGCAATGTGGCATTTGGTGAATGATAAAGGCTTTTTGAACAAAGAGATAAAAAAAAATTATATAACAAGAAGGAAAAGAAATTAAAAAGAATGTTTTGCAAAAACGGTTATCTTAGAGGCTTACCTCTCACTGTTAATCACTCAATTCAATCACCAGTTTCAAACATTGCATCTTGAAAGTTTTCTTCAATATAACCAGCATTTGTCTACTTGGCCTTGTATCGAAACAAATTTGAAAAAAGCTGCACCTAGGAAAAAAAAAAGTTTATTGTTACAAACCTGTAATTTACTATAGTTTTAAAGTATAATCATATTAGTTATGTTTAGCCGGTTAAAATTCGAGCACAAGTTTTTTTTGTGCATTTAATTTACTGTACAAGAGCTTGTATAAATTTGAAAATACTTTTAAATTAATAATTAAAAAATTCAGACATGTAGATGTATCAAGTAAAACAGTTCTAAACAAATGTACATACATTTACCAACTTCAATAAGTAAGTCATTAGTTAACTTGATAAAGCCTTCATTTGTTGTTAAAACATAGCCAGCATTGTGATTATTTCATTTCCCTCTTACTTGCCTTACAACAAAGCAATCGTTATTGACACTGTCCCATGTGGATATGTTATACAAAAGAGTTAAGTGGACCTAAAAAATCAATTTGTAGAAAAAATATCTATAAATGCATCGTAGCTTAATTTCTTTAAAAAAAATAGCGTTACTTACTTCATGCATACGTTCAATTACGTACAATTTAATTTACGTTTAATTATTACTTTGAAAATCATTCAGTCAATTTCAGTTTGTAAAAAATATTAAAAATATTTAAAGATATAAATCCGTAAAAAAAAATATATATATCGTTCCCTACTTTATACATCGGTGCATGAAAATACACTTTAATTTTTGTTTAATTATTACTTAAAAAAGTCTTTCTAAGAAATAAATTTTGTTTTTTAAGTTAAGAATGCTTTTTTTTAAAAGAAACTTCGGAAGTTTCTGTTTCATAACAGCGCCATTACATATTCAAACAATCAAAAAGCGTTACAAACATGTTTCTCAACAATTGTCTTTATTTTTCGAAAAGTAGTTCCCAACATTAACCCTATTCAGCTATAAAGTGACGATCCTAAACACAAAATCCATCAAATGCTTTTGAATAATATTTGGAGACGAAGTATGTCAATGCAAAGCGGGGACAGACGCGCTCCATCATCTTTAATTCGACTTGTCACACATAAAGAGTTAAGATGAAAATGGAGATGATTGGCGCGAAACAATGTGAAGCCGCCAGAAAGTCGCCAAGCAACCCTATGGGCTTGTTTCAGATGATGTAATGCTGTTGTTTATATTTTTAAACATACTGCGATTTTGTTGGTTGCTTCGGTTTCACTACCAAAATGACTGATATAGATGAAAAAAAATTTCCTTACTATGCTGGATTTCTTTAACAATGTCTTGAACGACCAACAGCACAGCAAGAAGTTGGCATTTAAAAAATTTAACGAGTAAAATATTGTCAGAAAAATTATTTTCGAACACCGAAGCATAAGTAGCAAAGCCAAGTAACGAATGACAACAAACCGTTGAAGCTGTTGCCATCCACGACCTGAAACGAACCCATTTGCTCTTTCACTCCTAAAACGGCCCAATCAACTGTACCACTAAGGATTTGATAATGATATACCTATCACATATTACGCAGAAACAAAAAAGCTTAAGTAGCCAAAGTGTTAAGCCCAAACAAATCGCTCGTTCAATTCTAGTTAGGTTATGCAGTAACGCATCATTTTATTCCTTAAAAAGTGTAACATAAAAACAAAAACAAAAAAATTAGTAAGAGATCTGAATATACACAAGATGGTAGTAATTTTATTCAGAAACTGTAGCAATTTTTGATTTTATTAAAGATGTATAGGCTTTTATAGATAAAGTAAAGGTTTCTTAAGATAATGGCACCGTCACCGTAACTCATTGCATTGGAGGTCACGTGATATGCCAATGTAATACTTTAACTATGATATCTATGAAGCGGAGTGAATCTGTAACGTCACATGTATAGTTACGGTGCCGTTATCTTAGAAAACCATTTCTTAAGTCGATTTAGTAATCCCGTATAGCCTCTACTGTTGAATTGCGCCAAATAGTTCGCCAAGAGCATTTGTTTGGGCTTACAACAAAGCGATCTATGGCTTCACTTGGCACTTCGGTTTTATGAAAGGCAGCCTCTTTATTATTATTCTTAACTCGATGCGCAAAAGGAATCGAAAATCCCATTTGGTCTGAGAGTGTCGACCACCTTTTTGAATGTGTCATCCATCACATCCCTGCCAACGCCTCCTGTGGCAGGGCATGGGAACTAATCCCACCCTGATACTCAAATGACAACGCAAAGATTTGCTAAGACGAGAAAGTAATTTTATTTACTTGCGTGGAGGGGAGTGGATACAGTCAACTATGCAACTAAAACAACTATACATGTATTAGAGAAAAATGTACGCTGAAAGAAGTTTTCCAAAAATAATTTTCAACAAACTGTGCATTTTTTATTGAACCATTCACTACCAGGACGTACGCAGCGTATGTTCTCTCAATTCGATTATAGGGTCTGGCGATTCCTGTCGGTTAGGCATTCGCCTAGCATGCGAAAGGTCCCAGGTTTGGGTCCGGGCTTCGCCAAAATAACTGCTGATCCATAAACGGCCCGTGCAGCCAAAAATGTCCGGCGAATTACATCCCATGTACAAGAAGTGCACGTTAAATATCCTTCAAATTCCTAACACTGCATACGATGTCACCCTTAACGGTTGCGATGGGTGCCTACTCAGGTGTCGGCTCGTCACTGTACTGTGCTTCTAAAATACGACGCCCGTCTCCGACAGCCCTCGTGTAGATCTAGTGCGACGATCAACTAAACTAAACTAAACTCGATCATCAACGACCAGGGCGTAGTCTGCGTACGTTGTCTACTTAAAAAGTAGGAAACTGCAGAGCTGCAGAAGCTTTGCTAGCTTGGTCTATAAGCTTATTTATTCGACTAATTAACCCTGGGGGAGGTGGGGGGTTAAGGGGTTAAGCCAACATTGAAAATAAAATTTGTGCAAAGTTTTTAAGTGGGATTGAAACACAAATTATTACCTTTTTGGATTTAAAAAATTTTGGCTAAAAAATTAACATAATCGAATTTATTGCATGCAACAGTTTTTTGAGCACGTATGTGGCACTCCAGGAGGAGAAAATCACATCTCCAGCTTTAGTTAGAGCTGTTGGGATTAAATCAGTGCACAAACTGAAAATTAGAAGTTTGAAGTTTACGTTTTCATTAGGCGTTTTCATAGGGCAAATTCTCTTCTTACTGCTTTCTAAATACTTAAAGTTATTTTTTAAGTTAAACTTAGCTAACTAAGCCAAATAACAAAAAATAAATGCTTTTTATAAATGTTTTAGTTCTCTGTCCACATATGGATGAAATAGGCATTTGTAAACCTGAAAGGGAAGTTTTGATGACTTGCATCACATGATATCTAATGACTAGGTGAGTTTACTTTAAGTAATTGGGTCTAGAAGTAAAAAAAAAAAGTTCATTATAAGTGAAAATATAATGAGTGCTTAAAATCGCTCAGAATAACTAAAAGAGCCTTAGGCAATCCAGAAACTGAAAATGATAACTTTTGCATAACTTTCCAGAATATAATTGTCTTTAGGCACACATGATATATTTTAACTATCGTTTGATGTGGATTCCATATCGCAGTTTTGGAAATTATTAAATAGATATCCAATCGGTGTTCTATTCTACAATTAACAGTCGTATTGTTTTTAATCTTTTTAGAAAATATCAACTGTGAATATATCATGTTTGTGGAATTCGGTTGATCTATTTTCAGGTTTTGGTTTACGAAATCTGAAAAACGGTTCTAACTAAAACCAAAAATACAATGAAAAGTTTCATCGCACATACAAAGCTGCTGCTAGAGCAGTTTCACTACTTTTCAAGTGAAACCTAGCACTAAATCTGTAGATTACCATTCGATGTCGATTCAAAATCGTAATATGTATCAGAATGGTGTCGTAATATCAGAATGTTTAAAAGTTGTTACAAAGGTATCAATCGATGTTGCGTTATACTGGCAAAAGTTTTATATATTATTTTCATTCTTTTTTTAAATATCAATTCTGAGAATATCCAACGGTACCCAAACAAAGTAAGGCAAGATGAAGAGTTTCAACGGAAAAAAAAATAGTATAAAATTTTTTGAAGAGCTTAGTGGAAGAAAGTGCTAAGTGACATGGCTAAGTTTCCCCAATTAGATAAACTTTAAGTTTAGCAATTTTTTTACGCTTTAAAAGTACTGCTTTCAATAGATATGAGTGCAAACGAAAAATTTAAAAGCTCATTTTCTAGTTTTCACTTTTTTGTACTTAGCATGTTCTTCTCCCAAGATCTTCATTTGTTACATATGTATAGTGGGATTGCTATCATATCTGTGTCACTTAAACACCAGTGCCATCCCTAAAAGCATCCAGAAATGTGTATTAGAACTTTAGCAAAAATAATCCTTTCACGATGACGGAAATTCTTCCACTTCGGTAGTTTATGGCTAGGAGAATATTCACATTTCAGTCCGGAAATTCATATCAAAATTCATACTGAGTAATGCAATATTCTTCGGAACTTTAAAGGGCTTCGTGAAATATGCGAAATTCCAATACAATACCCGGTATATATTTTTCATAAAGAACTTTAAGCATTCCAGATTTTAGTCAACTAACACAGATTATCTTTTGTTTTTATAAAATCAACCTATATTTTAAAATATCGCCCAGGCTTTCATTTGGTGAATTTGCAACTGCGTTGAGAAACTACTTGAAACTTCAAAATTGTTGATTTTTTTTTTTTAACTATTAGGAACTTATAAATTGTCGATTCAATTCTTTGATGGAAGTATTTTTTGTTTAAAACCAAACAGAATGATGTGTGATTTTAAAATAATAATTTAAATTAATTTTATATATTTATCAATATTTAACTATTTTTTACGTGCCGTTAAGAAATTACTACGTCGAAGCATTAACCAAACCGCCATTTCAAATTGAACCCTTTTAGTCAAAGTGATGCCATTTGGTATCATTATGTTTCTGATCACAATTTTAATTTTTAAAAAAATGATAGGTCTGACATCTATTGGGATTAATAAAAAATATTTTCGAATAGAAAAAAGTTTGAAGAATCGAATGATGTGTTTTTTGATATCATATAAATGACGAAAGACGATCAGAAAAAAAATTCTAAAATGAAGATCTCAAATTGTCATTGGTACTGAAAGGTTAAACGAATAGTTGTCTTAGAGATAAAACACTCGAAATCTTTTGCAATTCCGACCTTAATTTTAAAACAAACTTTATAACAAGGCGAAATCTTCCTCTTAGACAGTTTGTATTCACACAATTAAAGCCCAAATCCTATCTCGAGCATAACAACAAGTGATGCTGAATCTACTTGAATAACTCAGTGCGAGTTCCAAAGTTAATTATCCATTCACAGGATAAGAGTCGCTTCCTGGTTGTTACTATAGCAACTATTTATCAAATGTAGGTTTTATCAACTACTTTCACTATTTCTATTCGTTGTATAGGGGACAAATGTTGTCATTATTCTTCACTTGTAAGGATATAATTTTGAATCTCTCTTTTTTTTTTTAAATACAATATTGTAATGAGCATATACAAGTTCCAAACTTGAGTAATATTTACTCGGAGTCATTTTAACTATATGATGTACTCATATTTGAGGGGTCTTCTTTTTTTAAAAAAAACCAGTTTTGATTATATAGTTTTTAGGAAGTATCAAAAAAAAGTTAAGAAATAATTAAAAAATATTTTTTTTACAAAAAATCGATTTTGTTGTAGTAGAGGTTCAATTACTAAATTAATAAAATAATTAGACAATATTTTCTGATGAAATCAATTGTCATTTACATTAGTTTTAATTATATGTCTAAGCCTGTAATGCGCTTATGTATAAATATTATATATTTTTTTAAAGTCTTGTCCAAAGAATTCGAAAATATCTCTTGTTTGAATATTATATTGTATCGAAGTGTTTTTCGTTATTTTAATCGGTAAAATTTGAATATAAAAATAGTTTTTTTAATCAAAACACATCAAATTAATATTTAATGCTATTAAAGCTCTTAAGTTATTAACTCAATAATTCACTACATACTATCCTGTAAAAAATATCGTATAGTGAGTTGGAATATAATACTGCATCTTGTACACTTCTTTTAAATTATGCAAGAACAGTTTTTGGAGCATGTTAAATTTTGAAGTTGACGTTCTGAGATAATTATCGTGTTGGGACGCCATTAAAAACTAATTAAGTATTTAGAATCTTTTTTCTTGTTACCGATTGTGTAGTGTTGAAAGCATCGCTGGCTTAGTTAAGTAATTATTTTGACAGGTTATTTTTTTTCTTCGGCAAAAGATTCTAGAGGAAAACATGGGAATTTCATTGTAATAAAGTTCTTTTTAAAAAGTTTATTAAATAAGCGTTGGCAAAAAATACTAAATTACAATAGCTCACTTATGCATAATGTTTTAACCGTTTTGCTAACGAAAAAAATCCTACTCATATTTTCTTTACATAAGCATATTTTTCAAATAACTATCTGTTTAAAAGTATGTTTAGAAAGGAATGTTTTTAAAATGGCGGTTTGCTTTTGCTGAGGGCCACGTAAATTTAGTGGATTAAGCTTTAAAAAAGTCCACTCTTTTGTGTGCTATAAATGAAGAAACAGGCTCTGTCAGTTTTTTTTGTAATTAATAGTGTATTTAGTATTTGTTTCAATGCAAAATGTCTAAATTTACCACCGAAATAACTCTTTTTACAGGATCTTAAAAATCTGCTGGACCCTCTTGCAAAGACTTGTTTAATACAAATAAAAAATATCAGCTGTTTCGGTATTGGTATGTATGGAAAGCTTAATATTTTAATTGATGATTAAAAACATTTTAGTTCAAAACAGAAAAGTTATTATTAAGAAAAATTGTAAAGTGAAGTCGTGGAAACAAAGGTAATTTTTAAATTTCAAATTATTTACTTTCGTGAGTAACCATAAACGCTTGCCGCCCCGGCGGTGGCTCAATCGTTAGCATGCTGGTCTTTGGAACTAGTGGGGTCGGGTTCGAATCCCAGTCAGGCATGGATGTTTGTGACCGTCAATAAATGTTGTTATTTGTCTATATGTTTGTGTCGTCCTTCTTTGTGTGTCTCTTGTGACTGTCTCTTCTGGCGAGCTGGGTAATAGGCTATAAAGCCTACACCCTCCCTTCTAGAGGGCGCAATCACTGTCATTTGTCAACCATAAACGCTTATTTACATTAATAGCTGTTTTTTTAACGACATGTTAGATCAGGGGTTCCCAACCTTTTCTGAACCATCGCCCGCGCCCCTCACTTTTGGGTTGACTAACACCCATCGCCCCCTTTTAATTTTCATGTTATGTCTAATTATAGTTTGAGCTAAAATGTAACTAATAAAGCAGTTTCATTATTTTAAACACTTACTTCACCATATATAAAAACAAGCAAAGCAGCTTCATATGGTCACTGTTAATTTTTTAAAAAATTAAGTGTATATTTTCAACAGATTTTTTAAAGAACAGAAGTGATATAACTAAGATCTTTCAACCGAATTCTGGATAATTTAAGAGAGTTGATATTAAAAATTGATTGGATGGGTGTGGTTGGAGAATGGCTCTACTGTACAGTAATATTTTAAATTTCTCCCTTTGAATACTCATCGCCCCCCCCCCACAACTATATTTATTGCCCCCTTGATGGCACAAATCGCCCACTTGCGATCGCCCCCAGGTTGGGAACCACTGTGTTAGATGCTGAATTTTTGATAAGAACATCAGCACGCTTAAGTTTTTTTTTTATTCTTAAGAATACTTAAAGAACACTCTTAAAAACAAAAGAGTGAAATCCACTCCAGTTGGAGAAGTGCATTTTCGACACTGGAAAGGAGTGAATATTAACTCAGACTGAGTTGAAATCACTCGTTTGGAGTGATCCTGTTGGAGGTTTAACACGCAAAGGACCCACTCCATTCGGAGAAGTGCATTTGGAGTGAAAATTACTCAGTTTGAGTTAAATTCGCTCGTTTGTTTTCAGAGTGAAGATTTCATTTTAATATTTTTCACCTGAAATGACCGAAAGTTCGTTTCTGAGAAGATAAGTATTTTTTAGCTGTAATTTTCCCGAGGTTTAATTCATATTCTTTTTTAAACAAGCACCATAGTGTGTGCGGAAAGTGTTAGTCCTCTTAACAAAATTACTTGTCAAATATGTTCCTCGTTTAAAAATAGAATTCATGTCATTTTTCAATTTATTAAATAAACAACTAACATAAGAAAACTTTTTACTAACAAGCACAGCAAACAGTTAAATCATCTGTATGGTAAATATCAAATACTTATGAAGAAAATTAGTCTTGACATTTTAAGGAACACTTTAGTAAATATTTTCGATAACATTGAAGATAAACGTAATTGCGTTTTCTTAGCGCTAAAATAGCGTTTAAATTTATGGTGCTTCTGCGAAGTCGAGATAGCATGCTAGTCGCATCCAATTCGGCCAAAGTAATGGCTGAAAAGTAGAAATTTACTGTTTTTGGTTTTAGACCATTGTAACTTGCAGCCAGGGCCTGCTCTTCCATAAGGCCTGTTAGGCCCGGGCCTAGGGCCCCCAAATTTTAGGGGCCCCTAAATTTCAGTTTCCATTATGCTAAATGCTGTAAATCCCCAAAATATCAGTAAACTAAAAAAATTCGGATACTCCACTTTGTTTTTCGCTCAATTTTAAGTGAGTAATTGACCTAACGTTATTGTTTTGATCGATGTTTGTAAGGAAGCCTATAAAATTGTAGCAAAAATTTTATACACGGGTCATATAGCACCATCACTATTGGAAATCATACATAAAATTTTCCGTAAAGGGGCCCCCAAAATAGGTTGTGCCTATAGTCTGAGATTTCCTAGAGCAGGCCCTGCTTGCAGCTAACTGACTTATAGTAAAATCTACTTATTTTTCGAAAGTAAGGAAAAGAGTATTAATGTGAGGTTTTTTTCCTGAATACATTTTAAAATTAATATTTTAAATTGATATTATGAAATTGATTAGTTGTTTCGACAATCAGAGTCAATTTTGTTTTGAAAAAGGACTTTTAAATGAAAAAAGTAGAGTTCAATAAAAGATTACTTATTTGTACCCACATTTTTTAATACACATTTAGTTCCAGTTAATGCACAGTAGTTAATAATTTACCGAACAATACGGGTCTAACATTTAAAATATATAGAGATGTAATAAGAACCTCTGTAGTGGCAGAAAAGTGTTGCTCTATCTCTAAAATGACTTTTTTTTCGCTTCATCAAACCACGTATTTTTATCTCACCAGTATCATTCATTTTATCAACTAAAACGAAACCGTTTTTGAGTGTTTCTCTTTTAGAGTTCGTTTCCTTTTGATTCTTATCTTAAACATCATTTAGAATTATGAATAAGTATTTTTTTACTTTTAAATAACACTACACTGCAAAAAAAAACATATTAATTTAAAACATACTTAGAGAAAACTACTGATATATTCTTTTAAAAGAAGCGAAGCGTTTTACTGACAAGGTCACAAAATCTCTGCTGTTTATAGAAAACATAAGAAATCTTTTTTGCATTAATATATAAATGTTGTTATTTGTCTATGTGTTTGTGTCGTCCTTCTTTGTGTGTCTCTTGTGACTGTCTCTTCTTGCTAGCTGGGTAACGGGCTTTAAAGCCTACGCTCTCCCTTCTAGAGGGCACAACCACTGTCATTTGTCATTTTAGCATTAATACGACCTCAAAAGAACATCATTGTGAGAAAATTTTGGAGAAAACATTTGTAAACTATACAGCGAATTATTAAGCAAACACTTCAAGATCGTAAAGTAAGCTAAATGAATAACCCACGAAAGCATGCAAAACCTAAATAAAAATATATACCTTTTTATTACCTTGACTCAGTGGCGCAGTGACTGAGAAGTTAAACGTGTCCGCCTCATAAGGCCAAGATCGCTGGTTCGGGCCAGGGCTGAGTCGTCGTATTTTCTGGATGGGAAATTCTTGGGCACGCATGTCATATGATTATGTTTCATGTAAAATTTCCCTTGAGTACCCATAAGGCTAGGGTTCTCTCTGCAAAATTAATTCTCGGCATGCTTTAACATCCACAGAGAGCTCGTAATTTGAGCGTCAAAATTGGTAGCGAGAGTCGCCTAGAGGGTGCCACATAAAAATATCTCTCAGTTCTGGGGAATATGCCGATTCTGCTAAGACTTGACCGCCAATATTGCAGCCTCAAAGATAGAAAATAACATTGACCACAAATGTTTAACTTATTTTCGAATATAAATTTTAGTAAAATTTTGTCAAACCATTAATGCATTTCGGGAGTCGCAGTAACTTCTCAAATATTTATGAGTAGAGCGGCAGAAGATTTTGTATGGGATAGAGCCTTAAACATGTAAATTTCTTGATTTCCTTTATTTTAAACTGCGCTGTTATTACTAAATATGCATTTAATTTATCAAAGCTAATGTGTGTACAAAATTAAAATATATTTACTTGCCTATTACTTTCAAACAAACCCTTTATTGCATTTTTATCTTATGTTTACAGATCCTTTGCAGAATACTTATATTTATGAAAGATGGGTTTTCTCTTTTCTAGGATATCGCACAGAATTATATACACTTTATGTTTTAGTAACTGATTTCTATAAACGGCATTTTTGAATCTAAGTAAAAAAAATACTAAAATTTCAGGACGCCACATCGAAATGGCATACAGTAAATATTGCTGAAGTTTGAAACTGTATGTCTGTAATTTTAGAATTAAAAGTAAGATGGAGTCGTGATATTTAAAACAAAATTGTTCAATTAAAAATTTAAAAAAAAATCTCAGAATAAAATTGCATTATTTTTAATAAAATTGAACAGAGTTAATAACTATCTACACTTTTTAAGAATTTATTATCCTTTCAACATTTATGGCCATCATTAAATTAGTTGAAATCTTAAAAAAATAGGACCATAAAAACTAATCGTTTAAAAGTACCTGACAAAAGAACTTTAATAATCGTTTTAAATTGATCATTTACAAAAACCTATCTTAAATTGTTCAAAAATACCAATTATAAAAGAAATGTAATAATCGTTTAAAAATTATCATCTTACAAATACCACTCGTAAATTTAAAAAAAATACCAATTATGAAAGAAGCTTAATAATCGTTTAAAATGATTATTTGCAAATACCTATCTTAAATTGTTTTAAAATACCAATGATAAAAGATACTTTAAAGTCAGATCCCTTACATTAATATTAAAAATATTGAATTTACAAGCATTCAATTATACATAAAATTTTTAACCCTTTTGGTCCCAGTGATGCCATTTGGCATCATCAGGTTTCTGATGATATGTTTTTTTTTAAATGAGGCCGACCATCTATTGGGATTAATAAAAAATATTTTCTAATGTAAAAAAGTTTGAAGAATCGAATGATGTGCTTTTTGATATCATAAATGGCTGTAAACGATCAGAAAAAAAAATTCTAAATGATGACGCAAAATTGTCGTTGGGACTGAAAGGGTTAAATTAAAATAAACTTAAAATATATAAAATCTCCTTTTCAACGTCCAGAAATACCAAATACAAACTGAAATACCATAATTTTAACTTATAACTAAATATTTACTTTAAGAGTAATTTTTTGGTGTAAAAATTATTTTATTATAACTAATGTGGTTAAACTGCCCTAACCTTTAAACAAATTATTACTTTTAGGAATATTTTTTACCTAAAATATTACTTAAAAATAACTATATTAATAAAATTATTGTTAGAATTTTAATCAAATTATTGTTAGTATTTTAATCAAATTATTGTTAGCATTTTAATCAAATTATTGTTATTATTGCAAGTTTTTACTTTATTTTATTTGTGCTAAATTTAACCCTTTAATTTATTAAAATACCATAAAAACAAGGAATTAACATTTCAGAAGGGATCAATTTAAGTGTTACACCGAATTAGTCTTTAGATACGACATGTGCTTTGAATTTAACTTGCAAATTAAAAATAACCTTTAAAAGTCAATGAAATAAATGCTTATTCTGGACACATTAAATATTTAATTTTCGACTGAACAACGTTTCCTAGAACTATTTTAATTTATCCATACTAAAATATTCAAAAATAAAACATATAAATGTTTAAAAAACGCTGCAACGCTTGCAGCACTTTGATTTGTAATTCGAATTTTTGGTATATGCTTTCCATCTGAAAAAAAAACTAATTTATTTATTGAAGGAACAAAAATATTTCTGCATTAATTTTTTTCTTTTGCATTTTAACCTTTAATGCATATTTTATCCAAGAAAGCAAGCACGGAAGAATTTTGTGTTTTTATGAAGTCTAAAAGGGAAATTTATTAATATCTAATCAAGTAAAAGAACATACAGTCTTAGATTCCATTAAAAAATAATTGTTGCTTTTAGTTGTAAGACAAAAGCTTCAATCTGATATTTTCCATTAACTAATAAAACAAATTTTAAAAAATGAAACAGAACATCGAAAATATAGCTTTATTACATTTATATCAGTTCCGAGAAAATTTTGCGACTCTCCAAAATATGCTTTTAATATTAAATTTTACGTATCAAACTCTCCCTATATTTTTCAATCTCAATTTGAAATCAATTTTCCAGAAAATAAACAAACCAAATAAAATAATGAAACTGCTAAAAGCTTTGAACATGAAGGAAAAAAATAGCTTTACAAATTAGGTTTTTTTTTCATCAAAGGAATAAATATATTTTCTGCACAGACTTCATTTCCATCAAGTATATTTCATCTTCATCCGAAAAGGTAAGCATAGAATTATGTTGTCGTTTAACGAAGTTTAAAGGAGAAATTTAATAATTTCCTACGGGATTTCAAAGAAAATAAGATCTTATATTACTTTGAAAAATAAATGTTTTTTTGGTTGCAAAATAATAATTTGAATTTGGTTTCCATATTAACAACTAAAACAAATTTTAAACCAAATTAAATAGCTTTGAAAATGAATTGCATTACATTGGCATCGATTTCTAGAATTTTTATGAACCCCCAAAATTTTGTCAATATTTTATATTGTTAACGCATGCTTAAATAATGCAAAATACCAAACCTTCCTTAGGTATTTCAATCAATTCGAAATAAATTTTCTCTTACATACTTAAAAGTAACTAAATAAAATTATAAAACTCTTAAAAGCATCCAAATGGAGAAAAAAATGGCTTCACAAATAAATTTATCAAATGAACAAAAATACTTTCTGCACTTACTTTCTATCATTTCATGTATATTTATCATAGAATGTTGTAGTTTTATTAAGCCTTTTTTTAAGAATATTTTTATTTTTTACAGGCTTTTTAACAAATGTTTTGAATAGCAAACAGCACAGCAAGAAGTTGGCATTGAAAAAAAATAATAAAATATTCTTAGAAAACTCATTTTCGAGTACCAAAACGATACGTAGTTCCATACAACAAATGAAAACAAACCATTGGGGTTGTTGCCATCCACAACGTGAAACAAATCTATTTTTGATTTTAGTGATTGGGTGTGACACGATAAGCTCCGCCTACAACAATGATTAACCATTCCAGGCCTTATTTCAATTCTCATGGTGCTGTTGATACTCTAGACGTGAAATATTCTTAGACACACATATTAAAATAACTTGATAATTTCTGCTCAAAATATAATAAACCCAAAACTGCATAGTGAGTTCCGAAAATTATAAGTCATAAAAAAAAATTCTTGCTTGTAGTTCTTAGGGGAAAGTTAAGTAAGTATATGCAAAATTCCATTTTTGTTATTCTTATTAAGAACTTTGGCCATTTTGCTATTTTTCTGCTGAGTTTTGGCAAAAGTAGGCGTCAGCAAAAACATTCGAATCTCTTGTTATTAGAAAAGGAATATCTTTGAGGGGAAAAGTTTCATTTGTGTAGGGACTTTAGGGGAAAATTTAATATCGCATGTCGTGTTCCGGAACCCTTGTGACGTTTCCGACTTATAAAAGGGAAAATAAGATAGTTGTTCTGCCTTGGTTTTAATAATATACAGAGCAAAAAATAATCTTTGAATTGAAATCACACGAGATATAATATTTTATTATATAAATAAAAGAGTATTACTCTTATATTTATAAGTTGAATGTTGGTTTAAATTTATTTTCAGTTAAAAATATTCCTAAAGATGATAGGTGACTTACGCTTTGGTTACGAATTTAATAATACCAAAAGTAATAAACTAGATAAATGAGATAAGTATTTAATAATTCACTTGAACTATCTTTTATTTCGAGTTTTCAATTACTATAAACAAATTCACGGATAGAAGGACTTAAGAAAACAAATTAAAAACATAATGTGAAGTACCGGATACCATCGATAGATGTTATGAAATCATCGGGAGCAAGGTTGTTTTTTTAAAGAAAAAAATTCGAAATTTTTTAGTGTTTTAAACCTTATATTTGTTTAGATTATGGTTTAATGACCTCCTCAACATTTAAAAATTTAAAATTAATAATATTTAAATTTTTCTAAATTTTCAAAAATTATGTGTGTTGTTCTAAACTTTGCAATTGTTTGGCGAGTTTATGTGTCTATATCCCTCAACTGTTGAAATGTTGAAATCAATTCATATAGTAAAAACAATTTTTGTTTTTATGTTACAAACATTTGAAAAATAAGTGAATATACCAATTGCAATTGTTTCAGTTTTCCTAGCACAGTAATGATAATTATTTTCCGTAAAGCTAGCACTAACACAAATCAATGGATTGTATACCTTTCTTACATTGCATTGTAATTGTAGCCAAAGTAATAATTATTTTTCGTGAACATAACAATTAAACAAAACAGTTTCTTTGGCTTTCTCAACTTTCTCAAGGGCCACCATTCCCAGATTAATAATTATTAAATCTGGATAGCAGGAATACAAAGCAACCATAGATATCATAGTTGAAGCATTAGATTGGCAGATCACATGACCTCCAATGCTAACGACGGGACCCGCATGGTGACCAAAATAAGAGGGGCAAGGGGCCAGTGTTACCACCACTTTAAGAAGTAAAGGGCTACAAAAAATAAAAAAATTAAGTATAAAAGTACAAAAAATATCATAAAAGTACTAGCTGCATTTTGGAATATTTTTAGTGACTTTAAGAAAAACGTGAAACGCTTTTATAAAGTATTTTAAAGTATAAGTATTTTTATTTCTGGTATTTTTATAATTGTTCTGTAATTTTAGAAATAAATGGTATTTTTGGAAGAATTGGTGGCAAGGAGCCAGTGCTGTCACCACATTAAAGAGAAAAATACTACGAAAAAGTAAGCCAATCTAATACTTTAACTATGATATCTATGAAATCATCGGATTTCACACCTTTTTCCATACCGCATAGTACCCTAAGTAATAATTATTGTCCGTAAAGGTAATAATATTTTAAATCAATGTATTCCACTTTCTCAAGCCAAACTATACTCGAAATAAAAAACTTTTTATAAAGATAGCAATAACACAATAAAAATTAATTTCAATTCTTTCTCAACCGCATTATAACCGAAATAATAAGTTTTTCCCGTAAAGATAACAATAATACAAAACAATGGATTTTCACAATTTTGTCACTACCACCCTATACTGAAAGTGAGTTTTCTCCATTAATATTAGCAATTGCAAGCAATTAACTTCACTCTCAGAAATAACACTTTCATTTTTGACGATTCATGAATCCTCAAGCCTCATTTCGTTAATTTTGGGGATTGTTTCCTCAAACTATAACGTGACTTTTGAGTAAACGCGAATCCTCACTTTTACGATCTTGATTTGACGATTCTGTATCTTGATTTTGAGGAAACCGAATCTCATTGTTGTACTCACATGCTCAAAAATGACGAAATATTTCTTTAGATTAAACGACATTCAAATCCTCATAAAAATGACGATACAAATTTCCTCATTTTGAGGAAACGAAAACTCGGAGCATTTGCCAGTAAACGAATCGTCAAAATTAAGGAAAATTTCGTCGTTTTTGAGCATTCATTTTTTAGAGTGTTGTTGTCTTTCTCAATTCACACCAGAAAAAATTATTTTGTAAAGGTAGCAATAACACAATGAAATATATTTCACACGTTTGTCATACCGCACTATATCCGAGATATTTGATCTTCTATCATGTTACCTCACCGGGATAGACCTCATTTTTTGACCAACATTGACGACATATTACTCACCCTAACACGTCACTTGACCATAAACGTCACACTGACAACCCGTGTTGCTTTACAGAAGGATTCGGTACCGAAGCCCCTTTGAAGCATACATTTCTCAAGCTGCAATATACCCGAAATAATAATTTTTTCCCGTAAAGATAGCAAATACATAAAATAATGGATTCACACCTCATCCTATCAGCACTATACCCATCTGTAAAAATAGCAGTAATTCAAAGCAATGGATTTCACACCTTTCTCAAACCGTACTATACCCGAAGTAATAATTATTTTTCGTAAATGCATAGCAATGCTACACAACAATGAATTTCACACTTTTTTTCATAACGCATTATAGCCGAAATAGTAATTAGTTTTCGCAAGCATAACAGAAAAACAAAACAAAGTCTTTCACAACTTACTAAAACCGCATATATATCCGAAGTAATAATTATTTCCTTTAATGACAGCAATAATACAAAGAAACGAATTTCACAACTTTATTACTGCCGATGCATACTTAAATTAATAATTATTTTCCGTAAAGATATCAATAATACAAAAGAATGGTTTTCTAACTTTTTCCGCACTACCTCTAGGTACCCGAAAACTTAAACATTGTGTCATGTTACTTAACCGGGATAGACCTCATTTTTCGGCCAACATTGACGACACATTACTCACCCGATCACGTTACTTGACCATAAACGCCACGCTAACAACCCGTGTTGCTTTACAGAAGGATTCGGTGCTGAGGCCCCCCTTTGACCCATACTTAGAAGACGATGGTCCGCTGAAATGAACAACATGCATTTCTCAAGCCACAATATATCCGAAGTAATAATTATTTTCGTTAAAGATAGCAATAGTAAAAAAGAAAAAAAGCAAATATACTTCACATCTTTTTTCCACCCTAAGTAATAGAGATAGCAATTACACAAAACAACCAATTTTGCACTGTTACCACTACCGCCCTCTACCCAAAATGATAGTTATTTTCCGCAAAGATAGCAATAAAACAAAGCAATGGTTTCCACCTTTCTAAAACCTAACTATACCCGAAGAAAAAATAATTAGTTTCTGTAACGATAGAAATAACGCAATAACAAAATGAAATATATTTCACACGTTTGTCCTACCGCACTATATCGTAAGTATTTGATCTTCTATCATGTTACCTCACCGGGACAGACCTCATTTTTCGGCCAACATTGGCGACACATTGCTCACCCTATCACGTTACTTGACCATAAACGCCACGCTAACAACCCGTGTTGCTTTACAGAGGGATTCGGTGTTGAGGCCCCTTTGACCCATACTTATAGGACGATGGTCCGGGGAAATGAACAACATACATTTCTATAGCCGCAATATATCCGAAGTAATAATTATTTTCGTTAAATATAGCAATAGTTAAAAAAACAATATATTTCACACCTTTTTTCCACCCGAAGTAATAGAGATAGCAACTCTACAAAGCAACCAATTTTGCACCGTTACCACTACCGCACTCGGTTACCCAAAATGATAGTTATTTTCCGCAAAGATAGCAATAAAACAAAGCAATGGTTTCCAACTTTCTGAAACCTAACTATACCCGAAGAAAATATAATTATTTTCTGTAACGATAGAAAAAACACAGTAACAAAATGAAATATATTTCACACGTTTGTCCTACCGCACTATATCGTAAGTATTTGATCTTCTATCATGTTACCTCACCGGGACAGACCTCATTTTTCGGCCAACATTGGCGACACATTGCTCACCTAATCACGTTATATCCGACAACCATTTAGTGAATCAGATTAATAAGTATATAAAGGAAATAGATCTCTGTTTGTGACCATAAACGCCACGCTAACAACCCGTGTTGCTTTACAGAGGGATTCGGTGTTGAGGCCCCTTTGACCCATACTTATAGGACGATGGTCCGGGGAAATGAACAACATACATTTCTATAGCCGCAATATATCCGAAGTAATAATTATTTTCGTTAAATATAGCAATAGTTAAAAAAAAAACAATATACTTCACACCTTTTATCCCACCCGTAGTAATAGAGATAGCAACTATACAAAGCAAGCAATTTTGCACCGTTTACCACTACCGCACTCTACCCAAAATGATAGTTATTTTCCGCAAAGATAGCAATAAAACAAAGCAATGGTTTCCAACTTTCTAAAACCTAACTAACCCCGAAGAAAATATAATTATTTTCGGCAACGATAGAAATAACACAATAACAAAATGAAATATATTTCACACGTTTGTCATACCGCGCTATATCGTAAGTATTTGATCTTCTATCATGTTACCGCACCGGGACAGACCTCATTTTTCGGCCAACATTGACGACACATTACTCACCCTATCACGTTACTTGACCATAAACGCCACGCTAACAACCCGTGTTGCTTTACAGAAGGATTCGGTGTTGAGGCCCCCCTTTGACCAATGACCCATACTTAGAGGATGATGGTCCGCTGAAGTGACCAACATACATTTCTCAAGCCGCAATATATCCGAAGTAATAATTATTTTCGTTAAAGATAGCAATAATAAAAAAAATATATTATTTCACACCTTTTATTCCACCCGTAGTAATAGAGATAGCAACTATACAAAACAATGAATTTTGCACCGTTACCACTACCGCACTCTACCCAAAATAATAGTTATTTTCCGCAAAGATAACAATAAAACAAAGCAATGGTTTCCACCTTTCTAAAACCTAACTATACCCGAAGAAAAAATAATTAGTTTCTGTAACGATAGAAATAACGCAATAACAAAATGAAATATATTTCACACGTTTGTCATACCGCTAGTCAGGTCGCCAAACCCCGATTTTTGGCCGAACCCTGCACTGAGCGGTTAAGTTTTTTTTATTGATGATTCTTATAGATTCGAGGGTGTAGATTACGAATCTGGAAGGTACTTTTTTGGTACCCTTGAGCATTTTTAGTTATTCAAGATGGCGTCTCCGCCATCTTGAATTTTGTAATCTTAATATTTGACGATCTATTCGACCAAAGTGAATAGTTTTTATCTTTATAGATGCATTAAGTAATAAAGATATACAATTATCAAGAAAATTTCAAAAATAAAAAATTCAAAATGGCGGAATCCGCCATATTGGATTTTTCACTTTTTATATTTTTGTTTTATTTTTAACCCAACAAAATATGCATATTTTAACTATATTTTTTGTACCTAGTTACTATACAACATTATTTTGAAGAAAATATAAAAAATCAGGATGGCGGCGTCCGCCATATGTATTTTTTCCCCGTTTATATAAAGCGATCCACATGTCCTAAATTAAAAATTCTTTTTATTTTAGTTATATCTTAATTTTAGTTTCTATTTCAGTTTTAACATGTAGATTATTAATTTAGAAGATATTTTTTCGCTAGTTTTCAGTATTTTTTTATATTTAAGATGGCGTCTTCCGCCATATTGGATTTTCTTCCTAATTCAATTTTTCGGGTTCTTTTAGGCCAGATTTAATATTTTTTTTCTTTTATAGGTGCATTTTGTCGAAAAACTTAAAAATTCAAAAAAATCCAAAATCAAGATGGCGGCTTCCGCCATCTTGGATTTCTCACCTTCTAATATTACGTGATCCACTTTCTCGAAGTTAAAAATTCTTTCAGTTTTACTTGTATATTTTATTATAAAATGCTTTAAAATCGTCATAAAGTTTTATTTAAACACCTAAAAAACGAAATTCAAGATGGCGGATTCCGCCATCTTGGATTTTTTTTACCTTATAATAATACGTGATCTATTGGTGCGAAATTAAAAATTCTTTCAATTTTTTTCTTTATTGTGTTTGAAATACTTTAAAACCATGAATGTTGAAGGGAAAATATTAAATATGTTTTCCACCATATTAAGTTAAGTATTTTAAATATATTGTTATTCATCAGACACAATTACTACAAGAGCCCTACTCGTATAAAATGCTTCCTCTTTTCAAACAAGATTACTCTTACACTACGGAACGCAAGATTGGGTAAGCTTGTATCCTCTCAATACTAGAGACCCCCACCATTAGGGATGGAGGGCTCGACTCAATACCCCTCCTCCTCACATCTTGTGGGTAGGGAATTCATAAATCGAAGTAATGGCAGGAGGAGTTCATTAATCGAAGTAATGGCTTTGGACTTGCTGAGATCTCGTTTAGCGGCACAATTGTAAGAATATGGGATCAAGAGTTAATAAACATTCAGAAAACTCTGAAAGAAAGACTGTATTCAACCAGAAGAAGTGGTAACCTATTAAAAAAATAGAGGGATACAGTTTCAAGAAACAAAAAACAAAGAAGAAATGTCTAAAGCCATACCTTGCATTCCTTATAACCAAACGATCGTTAATGTAATCTTAAAAATAAACCACCTATGACTCTTGAATGTTTTTTAATAGCAGAGTTACCGTTTAGACTGTTATGTGATGGAAAAGTTTCTCTTTAGTTTCTCTTCTTATAAAGATTTCAAATTCTTCAAATACATTCTCAGAATGTTATCCAGGGCTAAATGAATACTTAAATTGGCCGAAAATATGAATTTCAGATTCAACCAGAAACTACTGTAAAGTATCATCCTCTGTTAGACATGATACCTAATTCTTATCCAGAATCCAGATACAACCATGACATCACATCTTTAGCAGAAGCCCAAGGACTCACTAAATTAGCTGGTCAAGAATTTGGCCATTTACTTGGGATCATCAGTTTTGTAGGGTGGCTTTGCAAATCATCATGTTGATAAGTGTTGTGTGTGGGGTTAATATTGGGTAGTGGTCTATCCAAAGTTATGCCTATAGTATGTTTGTAAGAGTCCTACAGATGCAGAAAGGTAAGAAGTTTCCAAAACTTCAGGACTTCAAGAATGTTTGCAAAATAAGTCATGCGGGATTTATAGATTTATCTGAGGAATCTCAGCCAAACTGCAGCGGAGATCTTCGATCAGTTATAGAATTAAAGGGTGCGAATCGCAGCATTATACCTCTCCCGACCTTAAGTTTGCAGCATACAAATGTTCTACGAGAAAGAGGGTAAATAGTTCTCATTTTTGAGGGCGAGAATCGAATACAAAAAGGTATTTCACATTCAATGAACAAATTTATTTGTTATTTCAAGACATACATTTATTATTTTTATTAGTTTAGCTTCAGTTAGAGTGTTATTTTAATAATTTTTTTCCTTCGATTTTGACGTAACAGGGAGCACGAATATCAGGGTAAAATTATCAACCAATCGGAGCAGGCGAAGCTTCGGCGCCAGCCGCGTTGTTTACGCAAATTCCTACGCGTAGTTCATTTCTCTGATGCAAACTTAAGGTCGGTTTTGGTATAGTAGAGTATCGGTGAACTGTTTATTGCAACCAGTTTTCTTCAAGATGTTATATGTGGGGGCCGGAAGAGCTGGATATTGGTCCCTTCATATTGAAGTTGTTATCCAAGTCTACCCTATTTATTTGCATCTGGTCCTCAAAACTATGAATAATATGCATTATTTAATTTCAGAAAATGGAAAAAATGCCCGAAAATGTGTTAAAAAACTTTTTAAAAGTCAGATCACGTTATGCGACACATGCCGGAGTTTGGAATAAATTAAAAGTGGATTGAAACTACATAAAAGCATATGCCATGGTCCAAAAAGAATTGTATGAATAACTTTAAAGCCAGCAACTCTAAGCTGGACCTTGAGTTTACATATTTGTATTCAGTTAGAAGACATAGCGATAATTCTGTAGTAAAAATATACCTAACAAAGAAAGAATTTTTAATTTCGAGCTAATAGGTCGCCTAATACTAACGGTAAAAAATCTAATAATTAGAAAGATTCCATCTTGAATGGCCATGAATTCAGATATGTTTCAATTGTGTTCCCCATCTATGTAGTTTAAACCATTTGTTACTGAAAAATACAACTAAAGTAGAAAGAATTTTGAATTTCGCACCAATGGATCACGTAATAGTAGATGGTAAAAATTCCAAGATGGCGGATTCCGCCATCTTGAATTTGTTTTTTTTAAGCGTTTAAATAAAACTTTATGATGATTTTAAAGCATTTCATAATAAAATATACAAGTAAAACTGAAGGAATTTTTAACTTCGAGCCAGTGGATCACGTAATATTAGAAGGTGAAAAATCCAAGATGGCGGAGGCCGCCATCTTGATTTCGGATTTTTTAAATTTTTAAGTAATTATTTACCACAAAATGCACCTATAAAAGAAAAAAATTATTAATTTTGGCCTAAAAGAACCCGAAAAATTGAATTAGGAAGAAAAATCCAATATGGCGGAAGACGCCATCTTAAATATAAAAAAATACTGAAAACTAGCAAAAAAATATCTTCTAAATTAATAATCTACAAATTAAAACTGAAATAGAAACTAAAATTAAGATATAACTAAAATAAAAAGAATTTTTAATTTAGGACATGTGGATCGCTTTATATAAACGGGGAAAAAATCCAATATGGCGGATGCCGCCATCTTGATTTTTTATATTTTCTTCAAAATAATGTTGTTTAGTAACTAGGTATAAAAAATATAGTTAAAATATACATATTTTGTTGGGTTAAATATAAAAAAAAAAATAATAAGTGAAAAATCCAATATGGCGGATTCCGCCATTTTGAATTTTCTATTTTTGAAATTTTCTTGATAATTGTATATCTTTATTACTTAATGCATCTATAAAGACAAAAACTATTCACTTTGGTCGAATAGATCGTCAAATATTAAGATTACAAAATTCAAGATGGCGGAGACGCCATCTTGAATAACTAAAAATGCTCAAGGGTACCAAAAAAGTACCTTCCAGATTCGTAATCTACACCCTCGAATTTATAAGAATCATCAATAAAAAAACTTAACATCTCAGTGCAGGGTTCCCCCCCTTGGCGACCTGACTACGCGCTATATCGTAAGTATTTGATCTTCTATCATGTTACCGCACCGGGACAGACCTCATTTTTCGGCCAACATTTGCGACACATTACTCACCCTATCACGTTACTTGACCATAAACGCCACGCTAACAACCCCGTATTGCTTTACAGAAGGATTCGGTGTTGAGGCCCCTTTGACCCATACTTATAGGACGATGGTCCGGGGAAATGAACAACATAAATCTCCAGAGAAATTGCTACTTACAGAATGTCTC
>CM043115.1:4147520-4321986 GCA_023701765.1 Hylyphantes graminicola | reverse complement strand
ACGGGGAAAAAATCCAATATGGCGGATGCCGCCATCTTGATTTTTTATATTTTCTTCAAAATAATGTTGTTTAGTAACTAGGTATAAAAAATATAGTTAAAATATACATATTTTGTTGGGTTAAATATAAAAAAAAAAATAATAAGTGAAAAATCCAATATGGCGGATTCCGCCATTTTGAATTTTCTATTTTTGAAATTTTCTTGATAATTGTATATCTTTATTACTTAATGCATCTATAAAGACAAAAACTATTCACTTTGGTCGAATAGATCGTCAAATATTAAGATTACAAAATTCAAGATGGCGGAGACGCCATCTTGAATAACTAAAAATGCTCAAGGGTACCAAAAAAGTACCTTCCAGATTCGTAATCTACACCCTCGAATTTATAAGAATCATCAATAAAAAAACTTAACATCTCAGTGCAGGGTTCCCCCCCTTGGCGACCTGACTACGCGCTATATCGTAAGTATTTGATCTTCTATCATGTTACCGCACCGGGACAGACCTCATTTTTCGGCCAACATTTGCGACACATTACTCACCCTATCACGTTACTTGACCATAAACGCCACGCTAACAACCCCGTATTGCTTTACAGAAGGATTCGGTGTTGAGGCCCCTTTGACCCATACTTATAGGACGATGGTCCGGGGAAATGAACAACATAAATCTCCAGAGAAATTGCTACTTACAGAATGTCTCGGGTATATGAAGTGGAAGCTGGTGTATGGAGAGTGTGAGTGGAACAGTGACGTGATTAAAAATATGTCTGTTCAAGCTCATATTGGAAGCCTTGCACTGTAAAAAATGTCAATTTTACAGAAAAAAAAATTACAGGAAAAATGTTGAACATTCTTTTTAAAAAAATATTTACAGAAAAATAATGTAAATTCTTTTTAAAAAAAATTGTATGTAAAAATATGCTATTTAATATAAACAATTGTTTTCGGCAAAAATATGCTGTTGAAATTTTAAAAAAAAATCTGTAAAAATATGCTTTTTAAAGTTTTGTAAAATTTTTGCTTAAATTAACAGCTGTTTTCTGTTTTTAACCTCGTAAAGAGTACTAGACTACCACCAACCAAATATGAGCCTTTCGTCAGGAGAGCTGAATTGGAATGGGTCCATTTTAGTTTAGAGCTCATTACTTAAATAATACGGATTGGAACAACTATAAGCTCAGTCGTTAGGTCTTCAGGATTGGAAAATCGTTGGCCATGCAAAAGATTCCTCAATTGAATGCCTAATTAGCATAAGTACTTTCTTAAAAAAAAGAACTTAGTTTACTGTAATCTGATTGCCAATATCGGCGGCGAGAGCCTCTTAGATGGTGTCACAGAAAAATTGCTCTCAGAAATGGTTCCGGAGACTATGGCGAGTCTACAAAAGGCAGAAACACAGCAAAAGCAGCATCGTTAAAAAATATGACATAAATATTTAAATTTGTTTTTATCGATTTTGATACAATTGATCAGTACTGTAAACCATTCATCAATAAAATTTCATAAAAAACACAAATATAATTTCGAATTCATAATTTTGGTGTAAATATTACTTATTAACTCTAATTTATACATCAGTTGAAATAACATATTATTCTTGCATTAAGTTTTTTCATAGTCAAGAAATTTGGCAAATAAATATTCTGGAAACTCGTATGTCTTAAGATAAGCCATTTTCCTTCGCTCGGTGTGATATGAACGAAATTGGTATACGACAAGAAATATCTCTTTATAGATCCAGAATCGTAAATTTAGTATTGCTGTATTAAGGATTAGTTGATTATTCTAGTGCAGAGCAAGAGATTTCTGGTGTTATTACAAAAGTTGAATTGTTTTATTATTTTCTGTGTGGAATCAAAGTAAAGCAAATATATTACCGTATCTTCTACGGTTTACTAACTCTAGAGGAGATATTAAGTACGGTTTGTTATTGGCTTCGTTGTACTGTTAGCTTGGATTCTGTAATTTAATATTGTGAAGCATTTCGTTCAAAGAAATGAACTTTACAAATAATGTTATCAAATGAAGGTAGGCGGAATTAGGGCTATTTAGTTTTAAATGAACGTGTTTAAAATTTATATACAATATTAATGAAAATTCTATAAATTACCTTCTTTCTTCAAATTCTGCTCTAGGTATTTTTATGCATTTTTTAATTTTATCTTTTATTTCCTTTAGTTGCTCTTAGTATTAAGGAGACATCTAGAACTGCCAAGCCGACAGTGATGTCACAGTTACTTCAACCGCTGTATTAAACCCACTCAGAAAAAAAAAAAAAAAAAAAAAAAAAAAAAAACACCAACCGGCATCTTATTCGTCTAACTGGAACTGTCAAACCTACAGTGACGCTACAATTACATCAACCATTGTCTCCCTTCGCTCTAATAAACCACGCTCCTTCAAGTTCAAATTGTCCATTGATTAATACTTTTTCATTCACATAAGCCCGAATTTGCCCCAGCTGAGTCAGCAGATTGTCAAGCCGGGAAAACCGTTGTTACGCATCTATAATAATAAAAGAAAAAGTCTGTATGTGTGTATGCGTCTGTGGATCGCAAAAGACCTACTTTGACTGCTCTAAAGAAATTCGAAATTTTTAAAATGGATTCCTTTTAACATCTACGTGTGCACCTGAGGCTTAGTTTTTTTCATATTTGATTGTGATTTTTAATTAATATAATTAGTTTCAAAAAACGTAATCCACGTGAGAGTGCGGGACCATAACAGGGCTTGAAAATACATGGAACGGGCCGAAACGGGGGCTTGACGTCATCCTCTATTAGTGTTTGCTTTTTAAATGCGCATGCACCAACACGAATTTAATTTTGTTTTGATTTTTTTTTAGTGCATTTTAATAAGTAGGCAGACCATAACAGGGCTTCAAAACACAACGACCGGGCCGTAACAGGGGCTTGACCAAATTCTCTGTTATTATTTGCTTTTTTCTTGCGCATGCGCCAACACGAATCGAATTTAGTTTAGATATTAAGTGTATGTGGGGAACATTCATGTGATGTTACGCGGTTTGTTATCCTACACCTCTCGAAACACGTGCTAATGTTATCCTATACAGCTCTCGAACCACGTGCTAATGTTTTCCTACTGCTTTAACCTGTCTAACCGCTTTTTTTTACCCCAGCGATTTGAAATTAAAGCTCAGGTGGATGTGGCCGTGAATGTCCCCATTTTCACAAGTAAGCATGCCTCTAAAAGGAAGCAATGCGAAGTTAACGGGTTAACATACTGCTAGTGTGTCATATAATTATATGGCATGTAAAAGGTCCCTTGGGTACCCTTTTGGCTTGAGTTCCCTTCTAAAAGAAATCTTGGCATACTTTAACGTCCACCGAGAACTCAGATTCTTTGTAATCTGAGAATTAAAATCGACATTGAGAACCATCTGGTACCACAAAAAAATGACTCTCAGTTCTGGAGAATATGCCGAGCCTTCAAAATGCTTCATCCGTCAAAAACGCAGCCAAGTTGAGAAAAACACGTATTTTAAAAATTCAAAGTTTGTTGAAATTATATTTGCTGGTGGCAACACTTTTCCTCGAGCTTGCATCAAAAAGGCGCGTCTACCTGATCGATAGACACAGATGACTTGATGGCTTATCGAAATGCCAACCCTTGACGTTTTGATAAAACTATTCTTTATGAACTTAAATGATAGAATTTTTTAAAAACAAGATGTTTATATTTATTTATTTTTTGTAAAGTATAATTTGAAATTAAATAAGCTAAAGATTAAGCTTGATTGATATTTGTTTACTAAATTGCAATTAATGAAATCATACAAGTGAATCTATCTACAAACAGCTGTTGTTGTGTCTTCTATCTGCGTAAGTTATATCGAACTTAACAACCTTCGATCAATATTTTCGAAATTATTGAATTGATATACATTGAAGCATCCCTATACCAAATCCTTAAATACCCATCGTTCTTTTATCACGTTTTACATTTAGCGGTAGTCTGGTGCTTCTCCCAACTTAGTTCAAGACAACAGAAGCGCCACTGTTACACGAACAATACTTCCATAGATCTCTGCGGACATTCAACACCTCCAATCCCAACAAAAAAAATATCAAAACCCGCTGCAATTCGTTTAAATCCATCTCTTTCAGCACCATTTCTTCGACGAATCAAGTGTTATTTATAAGTATTTTCATCTCCGAATAAACAATTTAACGATCCCACTTTGAAATCCAATGGCAACCACGTGGAGCATACAGATACATAAATCCGTCTTAAGACTCTTAGTTTTTTCCAACGATACAACAATTTTCAAACAATAACATAATTTTTTTTTGTATTTGATGCTTGATTAGAAGTATGGAAAACTAGAACAGTCCCCCTATAGTGACGTCCATTGACTTCAACCGTTGTCCTAAACCCCACAAATAAACCACCAGGCAGCTAATTCGTCTAAACTAGAACAGTCATATCTTCATTGACGACACAATTACGTAAAATATTGTCTTCTTTCTAACAAACAAACAAGGCTCCACCCCGTTCGAACTGTCCATTGACAATATTTTAAAAAAAAACATGAACTACAATAATAAAATATTTAAAAAAAAATTGATGATGGTTTTATTTCTCGTATATTGAAATACAGAAGAACGTCGTTAACACGAACTCAATTAACACTATATTTAGCTAAGATTAACTGAAACATTTTATTAGCCGATAAAACTTTGAACACTGCTAAACAATATTTTAATTCGAAATAAATTATGAGAAATCCCGCTTAATCAAAACAACAAATTCACAATTTGTCAATTTTTTCTTAGTAATTCAAAGTTTCGAAGAACCGATCAAAGAAAGCATTAAAAAAACGTCAAATGAACATCATAAAAATTGTCTTCTACTTCTGAGAAAATCATAAGATCTCCCATGATTCGTCAGATTTATTGTTGTTCCTTAGAAAAATAACCTAATTTTTATATCGTATGTACTGCTTCAAATGAACTGAACTAATTGAACTACTATTTGTATACACGTATAGTTTGTGATGAACATTATAAAATTAGAATAATTTTTAGAATATATTTTTCTAAAAAACTATATTCACTGCTTCAATAAAAATAAAAACCTGACTGCTAACATGGTATGGTATGGTATGATACATATATATTCCAGCTTGTGTGCTTGTTCATAGAACCGCTTATAAGCTTTCGTCAAGTGGGACAGACACAGAAAGAAATTTTACAGTCACAAAGAAATGAATAACACATCGACAAATAACAACATTTATTGACTGTCACAAACATCCATGCCTGACCGGGATTCGAACCCGACCTCAGCACCTCCAAAGGCTAGTACACTCCACCGAGGCGGCACTGTAACATGAAATTCGGTTCACACGAAATGTTTCGTTGCTCCCTTTCTAATTTCGCTTTAACGGGGTTCAACAAAACTCAATTCTGGATGCAAACAAAACTCCAAAGAATTCGGATTCAATAAAATAGGTGGGATTAAAACTGCATCTCAGCGGACGCTCTGTTTCAGGGATTCCGCTCCTTTATTGGCTCTGTTGTCCCCCTTAATTCCCAGTGACTGATGAAAGAGGAAGGATGGTCGAAAAGAGGAAAAACGGAACATTTTCCATTTCAGAGAAAGAAGGGCTTAACTCCGAATAAATGGTTTTCTGCTCTTTGGACTTTTTGGGGGTCGTATTTGACTTTGTCCCTACCTCTGCATCTGGAAGGATGGGGGAATGGGCGCGCTGGATCGGAGTTCACCAAACTCAAGTGCTTCAGTGTTAATCCAATGGGAAAAACTTACTTTCTCAGCCACATTTCTCCGGCTTTATTGAATATTTTTGCTAACGGTTTCTTTTTAAATAATAAATGTAGATAACTTACGGGTCTCTATAATCCCAATTTTTAAAATTGCTTAGAATACTTTTTGTTGTTGTTGCTGTTGTGGCTGATCCTCCTTGGTCTGACGAAGTCGGACCAAGAGCAAAAGGTCGTTGACCCGCAGAAAGTCTATGACGAGCAGAGGAGACGAGTTTGGTTTGGTTTGGTTTGGTTTGAATTATCGTCGCACTAGAGCTACACGAGGGCTATTGGCGACGGGCGTCGTATTTTAGAACCACAGTCAGGTGACGACAGAGGAGACGAGAAAACATCATCTTTGGATAGTCCGACGCAGGCCAGAATATGCTCGGGAGAGGCCTGGTGAACTTGACATTTAGTGCAGGTTGCGAAGGTCTTCTTGCCATCTGAACTTTTTGTAAAATTATTTATTATTATTTTTTTAATTTCGAACCAATTTCAAGAAGTGGGATTGTCGGGACCTGTAAAGCAGCTGCATTAATCACATAAAGAAAACCGCTTGTAAAAAATATCCAATACAGCCGGGGAAATGTGGCTAAGAAATAATTTTCCGTCATTTGGATTAACACGGAGGCTCTTTGGTTCGGAGACCAACAGTCATTCGGTCTCATTCGCCGTCAAGAAAATCCAAAGATAAATTCCAATGTTATCAAAGCAGATGTACACTGCTCAAAACAATTAGGGGAGCACATGTTTTAAAATCTTTCTCTCCCAATGATTCCATTGGGAATCATCAGCTTGTGATTTTTTTCTGACTTCTGAAGTTAAATTCGCCACTTATGTATCGTTAGATACATTGTTAGATGGAAGAATAACGGATTTTGAAGAATTTAATATATTTTTTTATATTAATGAAAATATGAAAAATATGGTACAATAAATTTCACTTTAAAACAGTTTTAGAAAATAAATTAACCCTAAATTTTTCATGCTTGCATTTTTTAGATGTTTAAAAATATATTTAAGCTATTTTTAACAAAAAAAGTTTTGAAATAATTATTGTTATAATTTAATAAAAAGTTATTATTCCATTTCCCCCCTTTAAATTTAATGATTAAAAACTTAAGATTTTTTCTCCTGTTTTTTACTATTTCATTTCGAATGCATAGGGAACCTATTTAACAAATTTTAGATTTATAGGATAAAAATTAAAAAGTTGGGAGTGAAGTTAAAGTTGGAATTAAAAAGTGATCCCCTAATTGTTTTGAGCAGTGTACAATCAATGAGATGGATAACGCATTCTACGCTTTCCTGCGCATTGGACTTGGGCCCATTTCGCTCTAAGACGGGGTATATTATTCAATGGTCCGTTCCTGCATTGAGCGGTGGATGTATCCGGATGCGATCCCTTCTCTGTCCCGGATTGTGTTTGTATTTCAGCCCCATTTACGTTATGGCCCGATCCGAGAGCCGGGTATGTGGACTGAGAACGTTTTATTTTATTTGTACCCGTTCTTAACCTGCCGAACGGCCTGGAAATCAGTTAGGCACTCGTCTAGCATGCGAAAGGTCCCAGGTTCGGGAATAGCCAAAGTAACTGCCGACCTACACTCTTAAAACGAACGAGCGATTTTAGCTCAGTCTGATTGATTTTCACTCCTCCAGTCTAGAAAATGCACTTCCATTTTTGGAGTGGATCCTTTGTGTGTTAAACCTCCGACAGGATCACTCCAAACGAGTGATTTTAACTCAGTCTGAGTTAATATTCACTCCTTTCCAGTTCCGAAAATGCACTTCTCCTACTGGAGTGGATTTCACTCTTTTTTAAGAGTGTATAAATGGCCCGTGCAGCCGAAAAGGTCCGACTAATAATACCCCGTGTAAGGGAATGCACGTTAAATATCCATCAAAGTCCTAACGCTGTGTACGATGTCGCCCTTAACGGTTGGGTTGGGAGCCTATTCAGGTTTCGGCTCGTCACTTGACTGTGGCTCTAAAATACGACGCTCTTCGCCAATAGCCCTCATGTAGCTCTAGTACGACGATATTCAAACCTAACATAATCAAATCAAAAATAATTGTTTTCCATTTATAGCGTTTTTTCCCACACATATTACCCGATCTGAGGTTTGCCCATCCCAAAGAATCGTCCTCACTCCTTAAGGGGTTTCAATTTGTTCAGAAGATTCTTGTATAAATCAAAAGGATTCCATGGATGCGTGTTGAATGTCACCAGTTATTTATGGATATTGCGAATTTATTTTCACTTTCTCTGGAGGCTTTATGCGAGAGCATAAATAAGATTTGCAAGAGGTTTTTTGCCTCCTAAAAAGGCGTCTGAAACAGGGTTCAGTGAATTGGATGGAGGTAAGAACAGTAAATGTATGCTAGACGGAAAAGAACTGAAGCCGTGCAAAATCATTGTGATAAGCGCAAATAAGAGTTACATTCAGTTATCGTCGCACTGGAGCTACACGAGGGCTATTGGTAAAAATTGTCATAATTTATAACCACAGTCAAGTCCATAGCCGACAACTGAGTACTCAAACCCAACGCAACTCTTAAGGGGTCTAAGGAGTCTTAAAAATGTGCAAAGAAGGAACTACAAAGTCTAGTTTGATCTGTCATGTAATTTTTTAACTACTCAATGTATAAGTATAATTTTTTTATATGTAATTCTACAAGATTTATTTATTATAAAACAAGTTTTAAAATTTATGAAACTTTAGCCAAAACAAAAATAAATGATATTAAACATAAAGCTATTTGAACACATTGCGATTAGGCTTGCGCGGCAAATTGTGAGGTCAAAATTGAAAAAATGACCAAGAAAATGATTTTATATTGTACAAATATGTGCAAAAAAGACTTATACCTAAATTCTCAGCTCAATTTTAATTAGAAATTAGTTAAAAAATAATTTAAAATAAAAATTTTAAAATTTTTATTAATTTTTTTAGAAAAAAGTTCTTAAAATAATTTCTAATTAAAATTGATCTGAGAATTTAGGTATAAGTCTTTGTTTGTACATATTTGTACAATATAAAATCATTTTCGGGGTCATTTTTTCAATTTTGACCTCACAATTTCAAGCCTAATCACAATGTGTTCAAATAGCTTCATGTTTAATATCATTTATTTTAGTTTTGGCTAAAGTTTCATAAATTTTAAAACTTGTTTTATAATAAATAAATCTTGTAGAATTACATATAAAAAAATTATACTTATACATTGAGTAGTTAAAAAATGACACGAAAGATCAAACTATGCTTTGAAGTATCTTCTTTGCACATTTTTAAGACTCCTTAGACCCCTTAAGTTCGGCAACGTAAGCAGCGTCGGGCATATTTTAAGAGCACTCCCTCTACACGGGGTATTAATCGTCGGACATTTTTGGCTTCACGGACCGTTTATAGGTCGGTAGTAATTTTGGCGATGTCCGCACCCGAACTTGGGACCTTCCGCATGCAAGGTTTACGCCTTAACCGACTGGGCTTCCCTTCCCCCAAATCGTTGTGATAGGCTCAAACAAGAGTCCCTATAGATCTTGGCTCTCCTGAGTCGAGACAGCCTTGGTGAAATAGCGACCGGCGAGCAATCAAAGTCTTTAACCTGATATGAGACGTACGCAGATTTCAGCATAGACTATTTTTATTGTTTTAAGTCTGTAATTAAAATTTTAAACAGAAACATTTTAGTCTCTTCCTTATGGCTCATGCGATTAAAGGGAATGGGTGCGCTGGACCGGGGGTCTCCAAACTCAAGTGCCTCAATGTTTTAATCCAACGGGGGAAAAAACTATTTTCTCTGCCACATTTTTCCGGCTGTATTGAATACTTTTGCAAGCTGTTTTTTTTTTATAAATAATGTTGATAAGTTACAGGTCTCTATAATCCCATTTTTTTTAATTGCTTCGAATACTTTTTGTAAACTAATTTATTCGAAATTTCAAAAAAATTAATCGAACTCATTTCAGAAAGTGGGATTGTCGGGACTTGTAAGTCAGCTACATTGCTGGGCCCGGGTTCGAATCCCGGTAAACGCATGGATGTTTGTGCTTGTCAATTAATGTTGTCATTTGTCTATGTGTTTGTGCCGTCCTTCTTTGTGTGTCACTTGTGGCTGTCTCTTCTGGTGAGCGGAGTAATGGGCTAAAAAACCTATAATTTTCCCTTCTAGAAGACGCAATCACTGTCATTTGTCATTTTCATTCACTACAGCCGGAGACGACGTCAAACTACCCAATTGACTTATAATAATCAGCCAAACATATTTTTTGGCATAGTTTTGGGCAAATTCCAAAAGCGAATAGTCGCTTCCACTGGCAAATTTTTTTGTATAGGTTACAAGAGAAACAGCATTTTCGTTTTATTCTTACCTCCATGGCAAATATTAGAAAGGAATTCGATGGAATGTTCTTAGAAGTCGTAAAACACTTCAAATTGAAGAAAAAAATATTATGGTAGAAAGGGTTTTTGTTGTTATTATTGGTATACGCAGAAATGAAAGAGTTCAGCTTAATGTCAACTTTATTGTAATTGAGAACGGCGTTGTGGGAATTTATTACCAGCATAAATTTAATAAATACTTAATCGGAAATAATTCATCAAAACGGCAGAAACCAAATTTAAAAATAACCATCCTTACTAAAAAATATCGTTTAGTTTTACAGAAAAAAAAGGATAGGCATTGAAAAAAATGCTGTTTTCTTTAAAAGATATTCTCGTAAGACCAAGATCGCGGGTTCGAGACCTAGCTGAGTCGTCGGATTTTCTGGATGGGAAAATCCAGGGCATGCATGTCATATGATTATGTGGCTTGTAAAGGATCCCTAGAGGGCCCATTCGGCTTGGGTTCTGTCGGCAAAATTAAATCTCGGCATACCTTAACATCGACAGAGAGCTCAGATTCATTGTAATCTGGGCGTCAAAATTCGCCTAGATGGTGCCACAAAAAAATGGCTTTCGGTTCTGGGGAATATGCCGAGTCTGCAAAGGCTTCACCGCCAATGTTGCAGGTCCATTACGGTAAAAAAAAATATTCCCTGCATAAATGTGCAGCTTAAGGGGTCTAAGGAGTCTTAAAAATGTGCATGTCATTTTTTAACTACTCAATGTATAAGTATAATTTTTTTATATGTAATTCTAGAAGATTTATTTATTATAAAACAAGTTTTAAAATTTATGAAACTTTAGCAAAAACTAAAATAAATGATATTAAACATGAAGGTACTTGAACACACTGTGATTAGGCTTGCGCGGCAAATTGTGAGGTCAAAATTGAAAAAATGAATAAGAAAATGACTTTATATTGTACAAATATGTACAAACAAAGACTTATACCTAAATTCTCAGCTCAATTTTAATTAGAAATTATTTTTTTTTAATTTAAAATCAAAATTTTAAAATTTTTATTATTTTTTTTAGAAAAAAGTTCTTAAAATAATTTCTAATTAAAATTGAGCTGAGAATTTAGGTATAAGTCCTAGTTTGTACATATTTGTACAATATAAAGTCATTTTCTTGGTCATGTGTTCAATTTTGATCTCACAATTTGCCGCGCAAGCCTAATCACAGTGTGTTCAAGTACCTTCATGTTTAATATCATTTATTTTAGTTTTGGCTAAAGTTTCATAAATTTTAAAACTTGTTTTATAATAAATAAATCTTGGAGAATTACATATAAAAAATTATACTCATTTATTGAGTAGTTAAAAAATTACAAGAGGGATCAAACTATGCTATGTAGTATCTTCTTTGCACATTTTTAAGACTCCTGTGACCCCTTAATTCATTAACGACTGTTGGCAAAATAATTTTTCGATCCGAACATGAGCTGTTTTCGGCCTATCAAACTGAACAAAATATACGGTAAATAAAGACCATTGTCCTGAATAATTTATTTGGGACAAATTAGGTATCGGGAAAAACGAATTTAAAAATTGAAGTATGAAAATTTCTGTTATTTATTTGCTTTGTATTTGTTCTGAGTACACTGCGACAGATGCGATCGTTAAATATTTGGAGTCCAGAGTCCCGAACAAGCGCAAGATGGTGTCACTGGTTTGGTTTCTGTGCCCGCTGAGATGTCGACCTCGTCACTTGACCAGTATTCAAAGATATGCGCAATTGGCTGCATTAGATATGCATGCAGGCTAGAAATAGACAGCTGGGGAGACACAAAACCTAATCTATCTTAATCGCATAAAACTTTGTCTTACCAATAAATTTATAAAAATATTTATTTAAAAATAAAAAGCTACGTATATGAAGACCTTATTTGTTTTTCATTTCAAAGTCAGATGTCTTCTATACGAGAAAAGTAACTATACGCAAACCGAGTAATTACCTTTAAAATTTTCATAGTTAATATTTCTATCCCGTAACATCAAAAAGATTTTTGTTATTTTATATAATATAAATATGATGGTGAGGTTTGACGCAAAAGTAAATAGTAATGAATAAATCTTAATTAATATTTCTAAAAATATATGAAATACTTACCTTGACGAAGTGCTTATATAACAAACAACACACAGCAAACAAAATCCTTATTGATTCTTCTACCGTATTGTAAATAAGTAGAGAGTAATTTTGATGACTAAAATTATCATATTCCATTAAATATTATGTAAATAAACATTTTACCTTCAATAAATGAAGATTTCTTTTTTTTCACACATACACAAAGCTAAGATAATGGTTTCCTTACTCCTTTTGATTCAAAAGATTTACTTCATCCTATATAAATTTATATTTGAAATTAGGTGACTGTAACACTAAGCTACTTTCTTTTGCCACTCAATAATGTATTTAAATGTAATTTTATATACGTAATGTAAGGTAATTTCAGTTTATATAAAATGCAAAAAGTTATATGTTTGGTACCCTTTGCGCAGGCCCGATTTTCCCAAGACCCTTTATTATGACGTCCAACAGGTAGTGGAAAATCATGGTACAGCTGTTGACATAAAAAAGTACCCACTTGAGGTTATTTCATCCGTAATTCACCCTATAGAATCGGACCTTTTTGAGATTGTGTACAATTAACATTCTGAGTTAATTGCACGACACAAAATTTGCATAAGGGGCCGTCTTCATATTAAAAATATTACGATCTTTGAAATTTCCAATGGCAAAACCCAATTTTAATAACTTAGAATTGTTAAGCACATTCGAAAACCCTTAAATCTAAGTTTTTGTTACATTTGGATAAATATTTGACGAGTTATTCAATCGAATCACTTGTGGACCTTTTAGGGACCATCTCTAAAATGACAAGCAATCATGCATGCATGCAAGGCCGTCTTTATTTATCAATTACACATGTAGTCTTATACGCAGTCCCCTAAAGTGTAATTGAAAAGTATTTTGTGATTTCCTCAGCAAATTATGAATAAAAAATTTTAAAAATTGCGAATTTGCTTAAACTTCGTGTCTTAAATTTATTTCTTTAAAAATATCTAGAGGTTTCCATTCTTATTTTTTTTAAAAAATTAATATAATAATTATTTAAAAATATAAAAATTGTTTTAAATACCCCAATATTGAATGCATTTTGTTTGGGTTGCTATAATTTCTCTTCAGTAAAAAATTCGTTTCATTATCTTAATTATTTATGGATTGGGATAGTTTTTTATGTGCAACTCATTTAACATTATGGCACCTAAACTTTGCACGTCTCTAACTCCCCTAATAAAGCTTAAAAAATAACGGAATTTGGCATTTCGTATTGAAATATGTCATAGATTAGATATATGGACTCAAAAGTGGGTGTTGCTATTGGAAATTTTAAAGTTAGTGACATTTTCATATATGAAGACGGACCCTTATGCAAATTTTGTGTCATGCAATTAACTCAGAATGTTAATTGTTCACGATGTCAAAAGGGTCCGATTCTATAGGGTGAATAACGACTGAAATAATCACTAGTGGTACTTTTTTTTTTATTTCCGCAGAAGTACAGCTGTGGAAATAAAAAAGTACCCACTTGAGGTTATTTCATCCATAAGTCACCCTATAGAATCGGACCTTTTTGAGATTGTGTGCAATTAACATTCTGAGTTAACCTTTTGCCCTCTGATGGTACAGCTGTGGAAATAAAAAAGTGCCCACTTGAGGTTATTTCATCCGTTAGTCACCCAAAATAATCGGACCTTTTTGAGATTGTGAACACTTAACATTCTGAGTTAATTGCACGATACAAAATTTGCATAAGGGGCCGTCTTCATATTAAAAATATTACGAACTTTGAAATTTCCAATAGCAACACCCAATTTTAATAACTTATAAATGTTAAGCACTCTTGAAAACCCTTAAATCTAAGTTTTTGTTACATTTCGATGACTATTTGACGAGTTATTCAATCGAATCACTTGTGGACCTTTTGGGGACCATCTCTAAAATGACAAGCACGCATGCATGCAAGGCCGTCTTTATATATCAATTACACACGTAATCTTATACACAGTCCCCTAAAGGGTAATTAAAAAGTATTTGGTGATTTACTCAGCAAATTATGAATAAAATTTCTAAAAAATTGGGATTTCGCTTAAACTTCCTGTCTTAAATTTATTTCTTTAAAAATATTAAGGGGTTTCTATTCATATTTTTTAAAAAAATTATTATAAAAATTATTGAAAAATATAAAAACTGTTTTAAATACCCCAATATTGAATGCATTTTGTTTGGGTTATTATAATTTCTTTTCAGTAAAAAATTCGTTTCATTATCGTACTTATTTACAGATCGGGATAGTTTTTTATGTGCAACTCATTTAACATTATGGGACCTAAATTTTGCACGTCCCCAACTCCTCTAATAATGCTCAAAAACTAACAAAATTTGGCATTTTGTATTAACATAGGTCATAGATTTGAAATATGGATTCAAAAAGGGGTGTTGATATTGGAAATTTTAAAGTTAGTAACATTTTTAATATGAAGATGGCCCCTTATGCAAATTTTGTGTCATGCAATTAACTCAGAATGTTAATTGTTCACAATGTCAAAAAGGTCCGATTCATAAGGATGAATAACGGAGGAAATAACCTCAAGTGGGTACTTTTTTATTTCCACAGCTGTACAGCTGCGGAAATAATAAAGTACCCACTAGTGATTATTTTGGCCGTTAGTCATCCTAGTTAGTCAACATAGGTCATAGATTTGAAATATGGATTCAAAAAGGGGTGTTGATATTGGAAATTTTAAAGTTAGTAACATTTTTAATATGAAGATAGCCCCTTATGCAAATTTTGTGTCATGCAATTAAATCAGAATGTTAATTGTTCACAATGCCAAAAAGATCCGATTCTATAGGATGAATAACGGCCAAAATAATCAGTAGTGGGTACTTTTTTATTTCCACAGCTGTACAGCTGTGGAAATAAAAAAGTACCCACTTGAGGTTATTTCATCCGTTAGTCACCCTTTAGAATCGGACCTTTTTTGAGATTGTGTACAATTAACATTCTGAGTTAATTGCACGATACAAAATTTGCATAAGGGGCCGTCTTCATATTAAAAATATTACGATCTCTGAAATTTCCAATAGCAACACCCAATTTTAATAACTTATAAATGTTAAGCACTCTTGAAAACCATTAAATCTAAGTTTTTGTTACATTTGGATGAATATTTGACGAGTTATTCAATCGAATCACTTGTGGACCTTTTGGGGACCAACTCTAAAATGACAAGCAAGCAAGCATGCAAAGCCGTCTTTATTTATCAATTACACACGTAATCTTATACACAGTCCCTTAAAGGGTAATTAAAAGATATTTTGTGATTTATTCAGCAAATTATGAATAAACATTTTTAAAAATTGGGGTTTCGCTTAAACTTCTTGTCTTAAATTTATTTCTTTAAAATATTAAGGGGTTTCTATTCATATTTTTTTAAAAAATCTATATAATAATTATTTAAAAATATAAAAATTGTTTTAAACACCCCAATATTGAATGCATTTTGTTTGGGTTATTATAATTTCTTTTCAGTAAAAAATTCGTTTCATTATCTCAATTATTTATAGATCGGGATAGTTTTTTATGTGCAACTCATTTAACATTATGGGACCTAAACTTTGCACGCCTCTAACTCCTCTAATAATGCTTAAAAACTAACAAAATTTGGCATTTCGTATTAACATAGGTCAGATATTTGAAATATGGATTCAAAAAGGGGTGTTGCTTTTGGAAATTTTAAAGTTAGTAACATTTTTAATATGAAGATGGTCCCTTATGCAAATTTTGTGTCATGCAATTAACTCAGAATGTTAATTGTTCACAATGTCAAAAAAGTTCGATTCTTTAGGATGAATAACGGAGGAAATAACCTCAAGTGGGTACTTTTTTTTTTCCACGGCTGTACAACATGTGTACCCCTAATCTAACCCTAAATCTCAGTTTTTGTTACGTTTGGAGGAATATTTAACGAGTTATTCAATCGAATCACTTGATGTCCTATGGGGGACCGTCTCAAGGTTGTTGGTTTAATGATGTTTATCTTCCTTTCCAAGGCCGTATTTGTTTATCAAGCTCATATATAATCTTATACACAGTCCCCTGAAGTGCAATTAAAAAGTATTTTGTGATTTACTCAGCAGATTATGGATAAAAAAAATTAAAAATTGGGATTTCGCTTCAACTTCCTGTCTTAAATATATTTCTGTAAAAATATTAAGGGGTTCCTATTCATAATTTTTTTAAAAATTAAAATCATAATTATTTTAAAATATAAAAACAGTTTCAAATACCCCTATAGTGTACGCATTTTGTTTGGGTTATTATAATTACTATTCAGTAAAAAATTCGCTTCAATATCTTAATCATTTATAGATTGGGATAGTTTTTTGTGTGCAACTCATTTAACATTACGACCCTTAAACTTTGCATGTCTCTAACTCCTCTAATAATGCTTAAAAACTAACAAAACTTGGTATTTCGTGTTAAAATATATCATAAATTTGAAATAAGGACTCAAAAAGGGGTGTTGCCATTGAAAATCTTGAAGTTGGTAACATTTTTAATAAAAATACGTCCCCTTATGCAAAAACTGTGTCATGCAATTAACTTTGTTTTTATTATTTTTTTACAAAGTCCTAAAGGTCTGCGGCGGACGCTATCAGCCCGGCCGCAAGTACTAAACCAAACCCACTTTCCCCTCTCCGAGCAGCCGAAGAGATGACATCTGAACTCCTGCCTCGCTCGGGACCGGCGAGACGCACTGAACTGAACTGAAACTCTGGAAGGAGTATCGAAACACTCGTCTAACGGGTCGGTGAAGCCCGGCAACCCTGTAAGAGCAACCCAACTTTTGCCGAAATTCCTATACTTTACCTGTTAAAATATTCATTTTAAACCAACTTTTTCAATAATTTCTTTACAAAAAAATGATATGTTATTGCTTTAGAAGGTTCTTTACATAATGAAGTTTCGGAAACATGTACAGGGTGAGGCAAACAAAACCGGCCCCGAGCTAGAGATGGGAATACGTTAAAATGCTTGGCGAGAAAAACTCTTGAAGCCGCCTATGTTTTGTATTACCAAATACAAAAAGGTCCGATTCTCAAGGATAAATAACGACCGAAACAATCAAATAATCACTAAATCTTGATCAGCTCTACTAACCTTGTTTATATTCCATTTCAACTAGCTTTTAAGGGGTCATAGGAGTCTTAAAAATGTGCAAAGAAGGTACTACAAAGCATAGTTTGATCTTTCATGTAATTTTTTAACTACTCAATATATAAGTATAATTTTTTTATATGTAATTCTATAAGATTTATTTAATATGAAAGAAATTTTAAAATTTATGAAACTTTAGCCAAAAATAAAATAAAAGATATTAAACATAAAGCTATTTTAACACATTGGGATTAGGCGTGCGCGGCAAATTTTGAGGTCGAAATTGAAAAAATGACCAAGAAAATGACTTTATTTTGTACAAATATGTACAAACAAAGACTTATACCTAAATTCTCATCTCAATTTTAATTAGAAAATATTTTTAAAAAAATTTAAAATCCAAATTTAAAAAATTTTATTAATTTTTTTAGAAAAAAGTTATTAAAATAATTTCTAATTAAAATTGAGCTGAGAATTTAGGTATAAGTCCTAGTTTGTACTTATTTGTACAATATAAAGTCATTTTCTTGGTCATTTTTTCAATTTTGACCTCAAAATTTGCCGCGCAAGCCTAATCCCAATGTGTTCAAATAGCTTTATGTTTAATATCATTTATTTTAGTTTTGGCTAAAGTGTCATAAATTTTAAAATGTGTTTTATTATAAATAAATCTTGTAGAATTACATGTAAAAAATTATACTTATATATTGAGTAGTTAAAAAATTACATGAAATTGAAAACTATGCTTTGCAGTACCTTCTTTGCACATTTTTAAGAACTCCTATGACCCCTTAAAAGCGTAGCGTAGTTGCCGGCAAATAAGTCGCCAAGCGTTTGCTTGGGCTTAATATTGAAGCGATCAATAGCTTCAGTAAGTAAGCCTGTTTTTGTATTGGTTTTAGACTTGGCAACATTTCTGTCGTATTCTAATCTCCATCTCGGGGCCGGTTTTGTTTGCCTCACCCTGTACTATTATAAAAATAGCATAGCAGGAACAATCTTTAAAACTAAAATTACTTGGAGTACTATTCTTTGGCGAGCGATAGGCGACATCCAATGCAAACTGTCAAGTCAAGTGTCAATTGTGAAAGGCGAATTCATGCCGAATGTGGCACATATTCTCCTTAAAGCTGTCGCCAAGTGACCCAAAAATAGGCTTCACTAGCTTATCATGGGATACTCCTTCCAGAGTTTCAGTTCAGTTCAGTGGCGAGACGCCACGAGAATCTTTCTCTTCCTCCTTGCTGACCACTGAACTGAAACTCTGGAAGAAGAATCCCATGATAAGCTGGTGAAGCATATTTTTGGGTCACTTGGCGACAGCTTTAGGGAGAATATGTGCCACATTTGGCATGATTTCGCCGATAACAATGAACACTTGACTGGACAGTTTGCATTGGATGTCGAAAATCGCTCGCCAAGAATAGTACTCCAAGGAATTTAAGTTTTAAAGATTATACCTGCAATTCTATTTTTTTAAAAGTACATGCTTCCGAAACTTCATTATGTAAAGAACCTTCTAAAGCAATAACTAATCAATTTTCTGTTTGAAAAATTATTGAAAAAGTTGGTTTAAAATGCATATTTTAACAGGTAAAGTATAGGATTGGCGGCAAAAGTTGGGTTGCTCTTACAGGGTTGCCGGGCTTCACCGACCCGTTTGATGAGGGTTTCGATACTCCTTCCAGAGTTTCAGTTCAGTTCAGTGTTGCTGACCCGTCTTGCTCGGACGTGGTTTTTCCTTGGCTCCTGCCTGCTTACACGCGAAACGCGTACGAACTCTCGCTACTGACATTACTGTTTAAAATGTACCATTTAGCCTAGATATTTTCAGCCTTGCATGGCCAGTAATGTAACTAAAATCTGGAACCTAATTAAATCTTTATTATATTCACTTATGCCAATCCTGCATATTATTTATTGCACGGGATACGCCGCAGCCAAGTGGGGTATTCCGGCCAGGTCCGATTATACAGGATGACTAACGACCGAAATAATCGCTAGAGTATACTTTTTTTTCACATCACGCTTAATTTTTAACATACCCAACACCCCTATTTGTGAAACGAAACGGCCGAAAACGGCCTTCCCGATGTTTGCTGGTAGAGCCGTCCTGGGCCGGTTTCGAGGTTAAAGGGTTAAACAAGGAAAGTAGTCTAAAAAATCAATTCTAAGCAAAATACAGGTCATAAAGTGTATCTAAAGGAATTAAAGTCACATCATTCTCTAAAAAAGACGTAGGTACGGTTGCCATAATAAAAAAAAGAAAAGTAGTCTTTTACTCAATTTGATACAGGTCACAATGAGCATTCCTAAACATATGAAGGTTACAACCATTCTCTAAAAAATGACGGAGGTAATGTTGCCCTTATCATAACAAAATTGTCTAAAAAGCAATTTGAAGCAAATTATAGGTCATAAAGAGTATTTTTAAAAAATAAAGTTCAAATTTTACAACCAACCTCTAAAAAAGGCACTATTGCCCTTGTTACTGTTGGAGTTAAGTACTGTTGCCCGTATCAGAAAAAGGACAGTAGCAGAAAAGTCAATTCGAAGTAAAATACAGGTCACAAAGAGTATTTTAACAAGGAATGTTTCAATCCTTCTCTAAAAAAAGATAGAAGTACTGTTGAAGTTATCATAAAAAAAAGTCTTCTAAAAACCAATTTAAAGAAAAATACAGGTCACAAGGTATTTATAAAATGAATGTTTCAACCCTTCTCTAAAAATAACGGAGTTACTGTTGCCCTTATCGTTACACGGGGGGAAAGCCTGAAGGACTCCACGATATGGGGCATACACATGATAGACGAGTAAGGGTAATAATTTTGACTTGAAGATGATACGTCAATCGATATTTATGACCTAAAAATCGATAGACGGTTGCTGTGATCGAAAACGTAATGTTTTACGATACATTGTTTTGTTATTATTGTGTTTCAGATGCGTCTGATAAATGACCTAGGACGTAATGGCGGACTGTACCAACAACCCCCGTAATTAAATCCAACAGATATTAAATATTATCATTATGATATTTTTATAGAGGTAAATTATCCAAGGTATCCAACGGAGTATGTAAGGTATTATATCCAAGGTATTATATCCAAGGTAAATATATTTCATTTAAAAAAGCAGAAAGAATAAAAAAATCGTATATAACTCCAAACAAAAAGTATAAGTTTTTTGTTAAAGTTACTGCTAATTCGAAAAACATGATTTATTTAATGGCATTAACATCTAATGTCAATGCCATTAAATAAAATAATTCATCGGTGGATTAATCGGAACTTTAATTTCGACAAAATGTATAGTGTATTGGTAAATTTTCCGAACGCGGGACACATTCGAGTTGGCCATTTAAGCTGATTTTTACTGGGGAAATATTGATAATATGTTTTATGGTCTTTAATATTATGTTTATTCTTAAGTTATTGCTAGTTTTATTTTATTTATTATCGTTTAACACATTATTGTATAATTTTCATATTTAAAGTACAAAATTTAAAACTTATTTTATTTATCAAATTTGTGCAATTCAGTACTGGTTAGAAAGTTTAGAAATCGAAACTTTTAACGGTAGGGTAAACTAACCAGTGAATGAACGCTTAAGACGTCACGTTCGCCAGTGAATGAACACCAGGTTATAATGACCAGGACAATCAACCTTTGTCAGATAGCTTCCTACTACATGGGAGGAAGTCAGTGTTGCCAATCCATGTAGTGGAATGATTTTCAATCCTTATTTTTTTTAATTATAATTACTAAATGTTCATTCACTGGGGCCTGTTCACTCACTGGTCAGTCTACCCTATATGTTTATATCTCAAGATAATAGAAAAGTTTTGAGAAGTGGTTATTATTTAAAATTAATGTAACTTTTAAATATATAAATTTTCGGTTGCAGGCCGGCAAATATTTTGTCAGACATAAATCTGAGACCATTTCCATGCAAAACAAGGTCCTCGCTAAATAGGCTCCCAACATTTTCAATATCTTAGAAAGAGATGGATCAAGTTTTTCAACGGTTTTCTGTCGTCCGTTTTATTTATTTAGAGCAGTAATATGTTATATTTCGTCACTTAAGCTCTCACATGTAATATCTCACTTTGCACAACGGATCAGATTTACTGTACGGTAACACTTGGAGCGAATTTTTCGGTTTTGGCGATAAATAATTTTTTGCGGCAACCTGTCTGCCTTGGAATGATGGTTCGAATTCTCTGACTTCGTAACGATAACGTTTTCCAGCAACCCTATCTGATCATTATTTATTTTGGCTCGATTTTGGAAAGTTCTCCAAGGGTTCCTGTACAGTAAATCTGATCCATTGTGCAAAGTGAGATAGCACACGTGGGAGCTTAATGGATGATTTAATAGAATTTCCGATTCTTAAGTTATGGAGAGTGACGTTTGAAACGATAAAAAAGGAATTTAATCAAATCCTATAACACCAAGTTGGTCGAGATAAATATTACGAAAACTCACCAGGAGGGGGGGGGGGGGGGTAAAAAAGTTGTCAAATTAGCATTGCGTGGTTAAGGGACACCCCCCAAGGAAATCTGCATTAACAGTATCAAAATTACAAAAGTTTCTTTATTCGTGAAATCTTTAAGGGGACGCATTACCCAAAAATTGGTCAAAATGTCGATTTTTCAATTTTTACTTTTTATTATTTACAATATTCTTCTATACATTTACTGAAAGTTTCATAATGATATCTTGTGTAGGAAAAAAGTTATGAAATATTTTCTGGAGTCATTCCAATGCGTTTGAATACGTATTTCGTCTGCTGGGACGCAGTACCCAAAAATTGGTCAACCCCCAAGGAAATCTGCATTAACAGTATCAAAATTACAAAAGTTTCTATATTCGTGAAATCTTTAAGGGGACGTATTACCCAAAAAATTGGTCAAAATATTAATTTTTCAATTTTTACTTCTTATTATTTACCATATCTTTCTGAACATTTACTGAAAGTTTCATAATGATATCTTTTGTAGAAAAAAAGTTATTAAATATTTTCTGGAGTCATTCCTATAAGTTTGAATACTTATTTCGTCTGCTTTCAACCTTTTTTTCTCTGTTTCACGTTTTTCAATTCTTGCGTTTAATAAATCCCTAAGGCTTTTTTGCTAATTAAGTTAGAACTTTGAAATTTTTTACCTGTGTTCTTACATATATTATGCACAAAATTGTGCATGGAATAAGGTCTTCCATGTATAGTTATTTTTTTTACATGTTGAATTCAATAATTTGTATTTTTTGCGTAATTTTTTTTTGTGATTTTCACTGAAAATGCATATAACTTTTTAACTGTCGCTCACATTTTAAAATCCATGCGCAGTTCTTGAACAAATAGTACTAAACAGAAACCATAAAAGTTTGGTGAAGTTATTCTTAAAATTGAAGGAGAAGTAGGGCTTTAAAAAAAGTTCAAAATTTTGACTTTTTTTGAATAAATGAAAAAATACTTGTAAATATTCATTTTTATTGCTAGAAAATTTTTATTCAGAGTGAACATTATATAAAAACAAAATAATTTACAAGTTTACGTTATTACTTCCATAAATAATATTTTGGGTAATGCGTCCCCTTAAGTTGTACAAATATTAAAGTTCCAATGTAAGACATCACTGACTGAGAAAAAAATTGTAAAATGTAGTGGCAAGAGAATTGCTTTATTTCGTTTGAATAACGGAAATTGAAACAAAAATACTACGAATTGCGGAAAACCGAAACGAAAATATTGAGAATTACGGAAAATAGAAACAAAAATAATAAGAGTAATGGAAAATCAAGACGAAAATAGTATGAATAACGAAAAGTCGAAACGAAAATATTATGAATAACGGAAAATCGAAACAAAAATATTAAATACTAGAGGACCCATAGTATCAGCTATTCTTTTGTTAGCCCCATGAATTACGATTTATCTCTTCGAGCATTACGGTTATCGTTGATAAATGAACTATCGTGAACTTTTTTCGATTGCAGTTCAGCAAAAGGTTGTTCATGTAATGAAGTACAACGTTACTTAATACTTTTTATATCGATGTAGGACTGTCCTCTCATAACTTTTGCTAACCAAACCTCCTTTTAAACTATATGAATTCTATTATGCATTTAATTTTATGATTTTAAACTATTTAAATTTCTTAATTTGTGCAAGAGTGCAAACCGGGAAGAGAGAATATTTTTTTTAACAAAGACCCTTTTTTTTAAAAAATTCAATTTTGACTACTACATAAGGCCAAAGTACAGAATGATTGTTCATCTTATCGGCAGCTCTAAGCGATAAGCTTTATGAAGGAATATAAAATGCACCTGTAACCAATTGTTAAATCATTCTCTGATAGTTTCCCTCAGAGTGAAAACCTCCAGAGAGCAAGCATGTCGAGACCTAATAAAGTTAAGTGTTTTACCGTTACCTGGGAGCTAAAAACATTTAAAGATATTGCGCACTGGTGCAAGCATTACTCTATAGAGTCACCCACTTTTAAAATGGGTACCATTCTTCAGGAGAATTGCGAACTTTTCCTGAGGATATCTGAGGATAGCAAAAACTTCCATGTACAAGTATGTAACGTCCAGGAATTGAGAATACCCTACAACTGCATTATCTCCGTTTTGTCGTCTGAGGGTGAGGTTCTCCAGGAAGAAAAGCAAACTAAGGAGTTTGTCATACAAAAAAATACGGTGTTCAATGACGACGAAGAATGGATTCTTCCAAACGACACTCTGACCGTTCGCTGTAAAATATTGGATAAAACATTAGAGACCGGAAAGTTCAGCATCCACTCAACTATACATCATCAGAACTACTTGTGGATTATCAAGAATTATGACCTAGAGAGGTTATATTCCGAAACATTTATCGAAAAAGATAATTTCCTCTTTTACATGTCACTGGATCCAGGGGATAAAAAAGTGTATAAACGTATTATTACTGGTGCAGTGCCTATCAAAGACGGTACTCTTAAATTTCTATATGGAAAATGGTCCGTCAAAGATGAATATTTAAGAGGAAGAAGTTTTGACAAATATAATGATTCACGGACCGCAGGGAAATGTGAAATTAGGATTCCGAAAAAATATAGGCGATTGGATCTCCAGCTTGAATTAGAATCCATTTATTTTGCTAACGTGACCTCTGGAACAGTTCCCAAGTTCCCCAACGCACCCAGTAACGACATTCGGAGCCTGTACAAGGAACAACTGCACACCGATGCTACTCTCAACACCGCCGATGGGAAATCCTTCAGGGCCCACAGAAGCATCCTGGCCGCCCGATCGTCGGTCTTCCGCGCCATGTTCGAGAGGCAAGAGATGAGAGAAGGACGTTCTGGAGTGGTGGACATCGACGACGTGGACAGCGAGACCGTGTACCGGATGCTGGCCTTCCTGTACAGCGACTCACTCGACGACCTGCAGTGGGAAGAGGCCGCTGCGCTGTACTATGCGGCGGACAAGTACGACGTACACATATTGAAAAAGAAGTGCACCGACATTCTCAAGGCCGGTCTGACAGTGGACAATGCATGCGACGCACTCATCTTGGCAGACAAGCACTCGGAGAAGGAGTTATCGGCTTGCGTCGTAGATTTTATTTGCGACCACCAAGAAGTCGTGTCTTCCGCAAAGTGGAAAAAGTTGGAAGAGAAAAACCTTCGATTAACACATGAAATCTTGCGAAGTTCGTTTCTCCAATGCAAAAGAAGGAAATGAAAGCTTGCGTTTCAATTTAAGCTGTAAGCTTTCATATCTCGCATTACACACACATACATTATAAAGAAGTGGTGCATATTTTGGTGTAAATTTCCTTGTCATGAATTCATTTCTAAATGTAAAAATTTAATTTGTTTACTATGATTTAAAGAATCCTTGAAAAATCGACGAAATTAAGGGATGTCAGGGAGCATTAGTAATGATTAATGCATGTTTATAATTTTTTGCTAAATATCTTCTGATGAATCTATCATATGAAAGCCTTTTGAGTAAAATTACCTGAAAGTTATCCTAATGCATTTATTAAACCATTAGTCGCGCGTTACGTGAAATATTTCTGAAACCTGTAAGAGACATTTGTGGCAAGTCAAATGTAAAAATAGGTTTTATGTGCCCATTAAAAATTTCATTTTTTTTTATTAATTACCTAAATTAAGTTCAGTATATCAGTCATGGAATACATAACGCTACCGACAGTTTATGTATCATATCAAATGCGAAATAATTCTCATATTACAATATGTTTAGAGCTTGATTATAATTTTATTTAAAAAATTTGGTAGTCTTATAACGTACGTTATTACGTACCTCTTAAGAGTTTCGATGTATTACTGAATAGGCCTTTTTTGTGTGAAAATTTTAAACATGAAATTTACATTTATCTTAAAAATTTGTATTTTTTTTTAGAAAAATTTATTACTCAATATATTTCAGTTGGAATTTTCCGATTTTTTTTTTTAAGTGTTGCAGGATTTTCTTAGCCGAAATAATTTAATTTAACAACTATTATGAAAGTTAGTTATGAAAATTTAATTCAGTATGAAACTTTCAATAAACATTTAGAAGAATATTTTAAATAATAAAAAGTAAAAACTGAAAAATCGACACTTTGACCAATTTTTGGGTAACGCGTCCCCTTAAATACCCTGCATATTATTATAAAAATTTTGTCTTCACGAAACTTCGAAAAGAGGATTATTTTGGAAAATGTCAGTTTTTATTTTAACAACTACATAAACAAATACCGAAAATTGAAAATTTTAACTTAATTTTTTTAAAATTTGATTTATCAAAATTCTTTGAAGACAATCTCTTATATATACTATTGTGTATCATATAAAGTGCTTTCCTTGATATTAATCATATTTTTTATTGACTTGAATATCAAAAAATTTTAACATATTTCTTTTAAAATTTTTGTTGGTTTTTAATTAAAAAAAAATTAATTTTTAAAAAATGAAATACATTGACTAAGCATAATGTTAAATATGTATTCAATCAGTAAAAAAAAATTGGTAATAATCCATGCATAGATAAAAATTAAGAGCTCCCTTTAACCCTTTCAGTCCCAGTGATGCCATTTGGCATCATCACTTTCAATATTTTTTTTCTAAATGTTTATGTCCCGTTATGACATCCAAACACACATCATTCGATTCTTTACAATCTGTTCTATTCGACAAAATTGTACATTAATCTCAATAGAAATCAGAACTACTATTTTTTTTATTCAGAAAATAGCTAACAAGCGTTTCACCTGATTTTTGAAAAGTTCACTTCAGTTCCTCATATTTAAAACACAATTTAAACTATTTCGGTTAAAATAATAATTATTTTTTTTTAATAATATGGTCAGCTACCTTAAAATATATTACTCTAAGGGTTTTTTGGTAATATATATTTGTTTATTTTGTTGTTTTCCACAGTTAAAAAATTTTGGCATTATTTCAAAAACCATATAAAAAATTTAAATGATTTTTTTTCTTATGGAAATCTTATTTTTGACCTAAAATAAGCTTATTTTGTGAATATCAGATGTTTCTGTAGTGTAGTAAATTTTCGGGACTGAAAGGGTTAAAAGCGAATGAGCCCTATCGATTACGGTCTCCAAACCTAAGTGCCATGTAAAAAAATATTTTCTAAGCCACATTTCTCCCGCTGCATAAGATATTTTCACAAACGTTTTTTTTATGTATAAGTTGCCATAAGTAGCTGACTTACAGGTCTCTATGCATCCACTTTTTAAAAAAAATTGTTTCACATATATTTTTTTAGGTTTCAAAGAGTAATTTTACGCAAAATATTCGAACCGATTTCGAAAAGTGGGATTATATAGACCTGTGGTTTAGCTACATTTATCATATAGAAACACTGTTGGTAAAAATATTCAATGCAGCCGGAGAAAGGTGGCTTACAAAATACTTTTCCATTGGATTAACACAGAGGCATTTTAGTTTGGAGACCAGAGGTCGATCGGGCTCATTCGCCCTTAAACCAAAATGTATTTTAAATTAAGTCAAAAAGCTATCCAGAAAAAAAATAACTTGAAATTTACTTACTCAAGAGAAAAATGTGAGGTGTTTCAAATTCAGTTAAATAAAATTCGATATAATTCGACTCTAAATTTACTTACTCAAGAGAAAAATATGAGGTGTTTCAAATTCAGTTAAATAAAATTCGATATAATTCGACTCTAAATTTACTTACTCAAGAGAAAAATATGAGGCGTTTCAAATTCAGTTAATATGTTTCAGGAACAGTTCTCTTCTGTAACTCCACCCATGTTGTGCAAGTTTCAATGTAGAATATGTTATTGAAAACATTGAGCGGTCTAAAATTTGATCAACAAAATGACAAGGACAAAAAAATATCATTTTTTTTTTAAACTTGCAGAATTAATGAAAGTATAGAGGAAATGCATGGGCTACCTAAAAGCTATAGTCATTCAAAGCATGAATGATGTAGCAGTTTATTTAGTTAACCCTTTCATTCCCAGTGATGTTATTTGGCTTCGTCATTTTTCTGATCATAATTTTTAAAAAATATTGTATCATCTATTGGGATTAATAAAAAAATATTTTCTAGTAGAAAAAGTTTGAAGAATTGAATGATGTGCTTTTTGATATCATAAATGGCTATAGACGATCAGAAAAAAATTCTAAAATGACTATGCCAAATTGTCATTGTGACTGAAAGGGTTAAACGAAAAATAGTTAAATAAAATTTAATTTGGTGGCCCATTTTATATATAAAACAAATAAGTATCTTAGGAAGAAAAATGCCCAATAAATGTTAAACTCTATTGTATACTATTTTGTCAGAGCCTGTAACGAATTTGCCCCACGCAGAAAAGAACAACTTGAGTAGAACTAATTTATCTGCAAACGATGTGTCATCTTCGCTTAGGGCTCTAATCAATATCAATGAACAAACAAAAATTTCAACAACAAAAAACATTTAAAAAGTGTCATTTTTAGACTTTCAGAAGGTTAACAGATTTGTTATGAAATACTTCTAGAAAAAATTTTACACAAAAATGTCGTCATATAGAGCATTATTTTGTATTAATATATTTATAAACATAAAATAAAAATGATCGCATTTTAAATTGATTTTGAAAATGCATGCAAGTTAACAGCTGTGCATTTAGAATGTCATTAGTAGTAACAAAGCGTGGTGTATTAAAAACAGCTTCAGGTTTGAAACAACCGCATTTGTACTAAACATCAAAAATGTTTATTAGTATTTTTTTTGTTTTAAAATTATGTGTTATTTTTAACACAAATATTAATATTTGTTGCTTAATAGCAGTGGCATTTCCTATACAATATAAAAATTGACTAGCATAACTTAACTATAGTAAAAATTTTCAATATTAGAGATTGACAACAATATTCAAGATTTATTTCTGGCCACATGTTTTTTAATTTTAATTTACACTTGTGTGAGCAGACATTTTGCAGTAACAGTTTTTTTATTCAACTATCTAGCTACAAAGTTTCACAAATAGATATCCGTTTTGTTTATTATTGTTTATTTAAACGTATACATGGAAAATAAAGAAAAAAACTGTATTATAAAAACTTTAAAATGATTTCTTAGCCCCAATCTCCCACAAATCTGCCGAGACAAATTAGTTCAGGTTGAATTTAATTCATATGACTCAAAGATGTTACGCATCAATAAATAATAATCCATACAATAGGGTACTTGACTAAATTTTTTTTACTGGCTTAAAATGTTCTTATGCCAAAAATATTAGACCCGTATTTTTTTCTTTTTTTCAAATACCCCATAAAAAGGCAGAAAAATGAATTTAAAAATTAGGACGAAAAATCACTCCTGAAAACGCTTTCTGGCTGTCACGTGGTATATGTGATGTCACTATGAACTATAAACTATCTTTGAAACACAACATTAGAATCGATTTTAGACACATTTGAAATATACGCTTCTGCAAAACAGCCCTTCATTTTCTCAACATTTATTATTTCAATAGTAATTAGATTAAATCAAGTTTAATCCGAAAACAAAGAAACATCATGCCCAGGGTTGTAGGGAGCCTAGTGGTCAAGATCTCGGACTCGAGATCGGAAGGTTGAGAGTTCGAGACCCGGTGCCACTGAAGACCTACCGAGTATATGCGGAGTACGTGCTCGTAAAATCTGTTGGGTCCGAAAGTCCTGTGGTCGGTCATTGCGCATTTTACTATGGGTACAGGTTCCTGGAGAAAATTTCCCTCCCCTTCAGGGACATGTCTAAATTGTGGAGGTGGCGACAGATGGCAGCATCTGTCTTTTGTGTATGTGTGCGTCTTGTGTTGTCCTACTTGACGATGGTTTATAAGCGGGTCCTTGCGACCAAGCACACAAGCCTGAAAATATATGTCAACCAACCAACATCATGCCGGTTTGTTTATAGTTCATAGTGACGTCAGCCAAACCGACGTGTTTGTGATCACGTGATGACCACGTGAAAAAAATTCCTCTTTTAAACGAATTTTTTAATGATTTAAAGATTTATTTCGCAAAAATTATATATGCATTTGTTATTTTTTACCTTCAACTATAATTTAAATAACATTGGAAGGTATTTTAGCGATACAGTCAAGTACCCTATTTACTATCTAAACCATTCACACTTATAAAAGGATAGAGGAACGTTGGATTATAGCAAAATATTTTTGATTAATCTGCAACAGAGAGTCTCGGTGTTAATTAAGTTATGCAATAAGAGATGGATCTGGAACGCATTCGTGCACAGGTAGTTATAAATTCCATTTTGGGGCTTTCCTTATATCACTAGACGACCTAGTCTTGTAGGGTTGCTGAGTTGAATTGACAAAGTTTCAACTATTTTTTTAAAGTGAATTGTCTCGTTAAAAATAGAACTGACTAAATGGAAGATAGGAAGATTAGCCTACACTCTTCCCTTCTAGAGGGAGCAAACACTGTCATTTTTTTTAAATGGAAGATTTCTGCCGTGAGCTGGTAAATCACAGTAACCACAACAATAAATTTAACAATTTTTTCATCTGGAATTATCAGTCATGAAGTATTTTTTCTTGTAGGTTACAGTTATTGAGTTCTTACAACAATCCCCCCAAGTAATTTGTCTAGATCAGGGGTTCCCAACCGGTGGTACGCGTACCACTGGTGGTACGCGGGAATACTTCAGGTGGTACGCGTGAGTAATATGAGCAATATGAAGCTATCAATTGGTTCTGTACGCATGTGCAGTGAGCACGCAAACATATTGCTCATTATTTTAAACAGTAACATTTTTTTAAAAGAGAAATCTTTAATTAACTTCTGGTTCGGATTTTGCTTAGTTTGTACTATTTTTTATTTGCATGTTTTTAGACCTATATAATAAACAAAACTGTAAATTAATACAATTTTAACCTTTTATTTCTCCTTTATTATAAGCATGTTTTAATAAACAAATATCTAACCATTAAATACGAAGTTTTCTCAGGAATTTTACTCAAAAAGAACACTTTTAGAAGAGTAAATATTATACTTTTATTAAAATATTTAGGTCTGGTGGTACGCCAAAATTTCTGAAAAAGTCAAGTGGTACTCAGGTGAAAAAAGGTTGGGAACCCCTGGTCTAGATCATAGAAATAGAAAAACCGTGCGCTATGGCACACTATCTAGAGGAGAAACGTAATGGTGAAACGAGAATTTTGTGCCGAAGCATCACCTAAACATGGCGGCGATTGGCGTAGAAAAAATCAGTACTAAAATTGCGCTTTTTTAGAATCATGATTGATGAGTTGATACTAGTTGATAACTGTAAATATTTCGAATTTCCTTTTGTGAGTGTCAAAAATAATATTATTAAGTAACCGAAAATTTGTAAAGTTGTTTATTGATAATTTGTGGAATTATTGATTTTATATTCATCGTTAAGCCTTACTAATCATAAAATGTCATTCAAAATTGAGTCTGATATTAAAATTATTTCACTGAATAGAAATAGAACTACCAAAAAAAAAAAAAAAGATCCTGATTCATAAATCATAAAAGTACAATCCACCTACAAAAAAATTCAAAGAGCCACTCCAAGATAACGGCTTCTAAAATAGCGCAATTTTAGTACTGTCATTTTCTACGTAACTAGCCGCCATGTTGAGGTGTTCAAAGGAAACAGATTTTGACCCTCCGTTTCCCCTCTAGATAGTGGGCGATATCGCACGGTTTTTCTATCTCTATGGTCTAGATATGCTACAGTTTTCCTGCCCATGGAAGATTGTCATATATACTTTTTTTATTTTGTGACAGCAGGAAGCGTACCGTACCTACCTATGTTCTGTTTTAAATTGCTGAAGACCAAGATTTTGGTTTAAATCGTGCAATTGAAATTATTCACTTTTACCTTTGATGTTTCAAATTACTATAATGGCCGTGTCCACCAACCACGATTAGGCGCGGCTTAACCTGTGAACCGGTTCTAGTGCGGGATTAGTCGCAAAACGGCATCCACCAGCACGTAAGCGCGAGACTAATCCTAGACTAGGCGCTCGAGAATAAACCACCTCCCGAGGTGGTTTAAACCTGGACCTAACTTCAATCAACCAATAGCTTCCGAGCAGTTTTGCGAACAGAAAAGATGGCCGATTACTACGAGTCTTATGATAAGGAAGATTTAAACGATATAGAAACTTTAGAACACATCGGAAGGCGAAATATAATTGAGGCGAAAACAACATATATATTTAAGCTTACCAAAATGTTTTTTTTATAGTATAAACTTTTTATAAACAATAAATTACGATGCATCAAAACGTTGAAAATGAAGATTTTCACATGCACTAGCCCCATCCTTAGGATTTTTTGCGTACTATTTTCTACAATCCTTTTAAAATTTATTTTAACAGTAATATTAGATCTTTTTTATTAATAAAATTGACTAATTTTTTGAGCCAAACATATTTTTAAAAAAGTGTTGCAAAATATTGTTCATTGGTTATCAGAAAGAAAAGCACACCCCCTTCACGCGAAGCAACTAAAAAATCAATTTTCAAATTAAAACGCAACCAGCAGAGAGGTACAACCACGAAAAAAATTCTTCATAGGGCAAAAAAAAAAACATATCTATTTCACTTTGTTTTTTACAACTCGTATTCAAAGTTTATCAAATAAAGCAACCTGGAAAAAACATGCACCTATATCATACCAACCAACCAATCAAATAAAGACTAAAATTGCAGTTGGCCAATCAGAGAAAACTCCCGGAAGATAGTCTGCCGACCACCTAATCCAGTGCTGGTGGATAGGGACGCCGATTTAAAACACGATCAAGCAGTTCGAGCACTAAAGCTAGATTAGGCTGTCCCAGGTTGATCCCGTGGCTGGTGGATACGACCGTAGGAGTACTGGACAATTACGATGCGACAGACATTGTTGAATCTGGACTTTTTCTTTTTGATGAACACATTTCAAACATTTTCTTGATGGGTGGATATGGATATGGATGGGATTTACATTGATTATTTCAAAAGGCTTTTGCCTCGGAAGATCTAGGCAGGCAGAGGCTTATAAATATACTTCTTCAACTTGGTTTTTTATGTGATGCTCACATTAGTGGATTCTTAGTTTCCTACCTGATTGCATTAACAATGTCGATGGAGGGTATTTCTGCTGATTACACCAATTTTTTTAGTATACCTCAAGGTAGGACCTTGGCATTTGTTTCAAATTTGATTTAAATATTGATAAACTCTATGAAGCAATGAGAAACATTTAAAACTATGTAATGCTAGTGTTTGATCCATACTAGAATATGGTTTAATTATTTGGAATCCCTATTCTGATATTCGAATTGCTAATTTAGAGGAACTTAAAGGACCTTAATTCGTAACTTGTACTATGCCGACTCGGTGGCTGAAAGGTTAGTGCGCTAGCCTTTGGAGCTGCTGGGTTCGGGTTTGAATCCCGGTCAGGTAAGGATGTTTGTGTTTGTCAATAAATGTCGTTATTAGTCTATGTGTTATTCCTTTCTTTGTGACTGTTAATATTCTTTCTGTGTCTGTCTTACTTGACGAAGGCTTAATAAGCGGGTCTCTGATCAAGCACACAAGCCAGATATATGAAGAGTACGCACGGGAAAAACCGATTGATTTTTCAGAGAAGTTTCCTTAGCAGGCCACTTTGGAGATGATAGCGAGTGATCGCCTAAACTTGTGCATGGAAACCAGTTCCTACCATAGATATCATAGTTAAAGTAATATAGTGGCAGATCACGGGACCTCCGATGCTAAAGACGGGACGCGCAAGGAGCTCCCAGAAGAACCCCAATGAAGTCAGTGTTGTAGGTCACGTGATATGCTACTGTAGTACTTTAACTACCATCTCTGTGGTTCCTAGCTACCAAGTTCAGGTGATTGGCGATCCCGACGCTTGGACCAAGCGAAGAAGAAAGAGAGAAACCGGTTTTATGCCGCTAGCAGGCAGTTGCGGGCGTCCGCCTAATAAATCAATCGCTTCTTCCCGTGTACACTCTTAAAACAAACACTCCTAATTAACTCAGTCTGGGTGGATTTCACTCCTCCAGACTGGAAAATGCACTTCTCCTTTTGGAGTGGATCCTTTGTGTGTTAAACCTCCGTCAGGATCACTCCAAACGAGTGGTTTTAACTCAGTCTGAGTAAATATGCATGCCTTTACGGTGTCGAAAATGCACTTCTCCAACTGGAGTGGATTTCACTCTTTTGTTTTAAGAGTGTACTCTTCATATATGTAGTAGTAGTAGTAGTACTTGTACTAGAAGCAGACGCATGATTTTTCATGCAATCCGTAACGCATATAATAATTAATTAAACATTAAGACTTTTAATAAAAAACAATAAAAAACACTAGCATTTGATGTTTTTTCTTTAAGTTATTAAATAAATAGATTATCCTAATTTTTTAGCTCATATTAATTAATTGGTTCACTCTAGCTTCCTACGAAACAGTCGAATACTTTGAACTAATTTTGATTATACTACTTACTCTCCTTTTAATTGTTTGAATCGTTTGTATAATTCATTTACTTTCATTAAACTTGATGTCGCCAAATCTTCGAAAAACTTTTTCTTTGGTTTGACTTGTTTTAATTGTCTTTCTGTGGGCTTCTTTTATAGTTGAGATTAAGGGGTCACAGGAGTCTTAAAAATGTGCAAATAAGATACTACATAGCATAGTTTGATCTCTCTTGTAATTTTTTAACTACTCAATAAATGAGTATAATTTTTTTATTTGTAATTCTACAAGATTTATTTATTATAAAACAAATTTTAAAATTTATGAAACTTTAGCCAAAACTAAAATAAATGATATTAAACATGAAGGTACTTGAACACACTGTGATTAGGCTTGCGCGGCAAATTGTGAGGTCAAAATTGAAAAAATGACCAAGAAAATGACTTTATATTGTACAAATATGTACAAACTAGGACTTATACCTAAATCCTCAGCTCAATTTTAATTAGAAATTATTTTAAGAACTTTTTTCTAAAAAAATTAATAAAAATTTAAAAAATTTGATTTTAAATTTTTTAAAAAATAATTTCTAATTAAAATTGAGCTGAGAATTTAGGTATAAGTCTTTGTTTGTACATATTTGTACAATATAAAGTCATTTTCTTATTCATTTTTTCAATTTTGACCTCACAATTTGCCGCGCAAGCCTAATCACAGTGTGTTCAAGTACCTTCATGTTTAATATCATTTATTTTAGTTTTGGCTAAAGTTTCATAAATTTTAAAATTTGTTTTATAATAAATAAATCTTGTAGAATTACATATAAAAAAATTATACTCATTTATTGAGTAGTTAAAAAATTACAAGAGAGATCAAACTATGCTATGTAGTATCTTCTTTGCACATTTTTAAGACTCCTGTGACCCCTTAAGTCCTGTTGATCAGGCGCAATAATTAAATAATTAAAATTAAGTCCATAACAATGGTAATCCCTAAAAAAAAAGAAATTTTATTAAAAACGAAATATTTAGATGCACACTTCAATGAAAAAATAATAAATTAGCTTCGAAGCTTTAAAATTGCGCTCAAAAATTAAAGTTAAAAATACATTTTACTGCAAATAAGTGTGCAAATGAAGTACATACAAGTTTATCGCACTGCTAATGAATTGCTGAATGTTGTAGAGCTGAGCTGATGACTAGTTATTTTAATGAGAAATCTGGCATCGGTGAAGAAGTTTTGGTAAATTTGGGACCCAATATTATTTGTCGTCAAATGAATGGAATTAATGTATGTTGGTATTAAATGTGTTGTAGATAACATAGTTGTTGTTTATAGCTAGGAATGTAATTTTATTTATTTGAGAGGTTTACTGACATTTTTATGTTTCTTTACACAAACACTAATAAGTTTTCTGTCCGATTAAGTACGACTTTAAACATTCTAACATCATACAATTTAAAACTAACATTTTTCTTGTTTTTTTATACACCTCCTCTAAAAGTGTGAAGTTTTAAAAGAGTTTAATAAGAATATTTTTTTACAGAAAGGTCACTGCACTACGTGTCATATTTTTGCCTGAAAAAACAACGTCAAATATGTTATAAAATTATTCAATTTGAATTGAACAATGCTAATACAAAGAACGCAATTATATGCATTTTAAAATAACAAATACACTGCTTCAAACAATTAGGGGAGCACTTTGCGTACTTTCGTTTATCCGTCCAGTTCCAACTTCTTATTTTTTATTATATAAATCTAAAATTTATGAAGTAGATTCCTTATGCATCCAGATTGAAATGGTAAAAAACAGGAAAACAAATCTTAATTTTTTAACTAAAATTTAAGGGGCAAAAAATTGGAATCATAACTTTTGAATAAATTATAACAATAGGTTTTTTATAAATTTTAATTGTAAAAAAAATATAAAATCAAATTTTAGACATCTAAGAATGCTAGCGTGAAGAATTTAGGGTCAATTTATTTCATAAAATTTTTTGGGAGTGAATTTTATTTTACCATGTTTTTCATTCAATTAAAACAAACATTATTTATTTCTTCAAAATACATGATTCTTCAATCTAACGATAAATGAGTAAGAGTTCTACTAAATGAGAAAAAAAAAATCGGAGACTGATGATAACAAATGGAATCATTGGGGTTGAAATGGTGTAAACCATTCATTCTCCTAATTGTTTTGAGCAGTGTATTATATTAAATGTTATTACCTGCATCACATTTCTATGGAAAATAAATTTGAAAAGCAAACCATCTGTCACTAAAACAAACTCCTACTTCACGCAAATTATACTGAATCGATTATTTGGAAACTTATTTTCGCACTTAGCGCTCCTTCAACGCATTGGTTCCTTAATGAGTATTTTCGCTAGATAAGTGATAGCTTGAGAATATAATTGGGGACATTTGCTACTTTCTAAATCATTTAGGGCGAGTGGAATTTTAATCAATGTCTATTGCCTAATGATAAATTACATTTATTCGAGACCATATATCTGTTTATATGATATTCCTGTAGTAACACAACTTCTTGAAGCGAAACAAGTTTCAGTATGTTTCCAATAGTTTATTCCAAACATGGATCAGAAAAATAGTAATTAATTTATGGAAGTTTTCGATTTCGTGAAAACGTGCTACTTGTACATAATTGAACAAAATATTTTTACCATCAATATAACTACTGGGGGGACAAGAAAAAAAAGCGTAAGCGTACGATGTCGTTTCGAAGTTAAGTTTGGTGCCCGCTCAGGTGTCGACCTCGGCATTCGACCTGGGTTCTTAATTACGAGGCATGTATTGGCTGTTAGTTAAAAAAAATAAGGAAAAAAAATGAAATAAAAAGAGGATTATGAATCGTACACTCTTAAATAAACGATCGATTTTAACTCAGTTTGAGTTAATTTTCACTTTTAGGTGTCGAAAATGCACTTCACCTGTAGGAGTGGATTTCACTCTTTTGTTTTGTTAAACCTCCAGCAATCTTAACAACAAACGAGTGATTTTAAGGCGATTAGGAAGAATTTAGGGTGATTACGAGTGATTTAGAAGCTAATTTCACTCCTTTCCAGTGTCGAAAATGCACTTCTCCTATAGGAGTGGACTTCAATCTTTTGTTTTAAGAGTGTGTAAGTGCGCTTCGACGAAACTACAGTAAACCAGCTACGAAAACCCCTAAAGACAAGTATTTCTCGAGGGAAGCAATAAACTCGCTATTACAAACCCAAGTAATTTTGTAAAAGATAGGTTTTATTTTTACTAAACTGCTTTAAGTCTGCGTAACTTATTACAATTAATAGATAAAACCCAAAACCGTCCGTAACACGTTCAAATTAACGGACAAAACGCCTACCTCCATTTTAATCCCCTCCTGGCATTAACTCGACAACTAGCTTTTCCTAACTACCTCCTACATATTAACAACCTTAAACCGACAGTCGCAGCTAATATGTCTCACGACAAGTTATCCCGGCACATTATCGTGTATTTACTCCCACACAAATCTTATCGATTGCGCCCCTAGAGCTCGAATAATGTGCGAACTTTCGTTTAATCATCATTAGGAGCCCAGGGCGCGGGAATATCAACGCACCACGTGAAGCAATTAATTACCGCCCGCCCCAAACAATGCGGACTGTTCGCTTTTGTATTATTGTGGGGGGATTTTGAGATGTATGGGGGAGGTCGGATTGTGTCGTTGTCGCCAAGGTTAAATTGGAAGGGTGATTAAAATGGAACGTCACAGTACATAACGCCTCTAATAAGCAAGTCGTGGTAGTAGCGCACGGCCTACTCAAATACTAAGGGCAAAGAAGCTCTCCTAAACACGCTCGGGGACGGAATTTTTGACGTCATAGTTCCGAGTGACGTTGTTCCGAAAGTGAAGATAACCGGTCTCGACACCTGTTCGGAAACACCCGTCCACGGCTGACCACATTTTAAGGGTTCCGAATGCATCCGAACTAGTTTCTCAATCTTCGGCACTCAGAATAGTGACGTCGAAAATTCCGTCTAGCTCATGTTTGGGAAAGCTTCTCCGGCCTTGTTATTGAAGTTGGCCGTGAGTAGTGCTGCTTTCCATCGCATTGCTTTTGAAAAAGAAGCATATGTAGTGTCTTCGGGCACAGGTTGTCTTAGGTTGGGGGCTAAGACACCTCTGCATTAGAAGCCTTTTTTACAACCCCAAATCCCTGAAGTCATGTGGCGGCGGTAGGAGCCACCCTCAACCCCGATCCGGAGAGTCCATTGCTTCCTCGTGCAGCAATTTAGAGGGCAGCACCACCACAACTCTCTCAATCAGATATGCTATGTAAGCAAAAAGCATCCCTCCTCGCGAAGACACTACAGGTGTTAATTTTTTTTAAGCAATGCGATAGAAAGCAGCACTACTACTACGCTGTCTCTGTTGTGTCTTTTAGGGAAAAAATTAAGTGATATTGGACGAGGACCCCCCCCCCCCCCAAGTATTTGGTGCGTTTCAGCTCCCGTCCCTTAAACGCATCACGAAATTTATGGTAGCTCTCTTACGTGTGACGTACTGAGAAAAGTCCACACTCTAAATAATCACTTACCTAAAAAAGCTGTCAAATGGGGTTGTTTCAGGTTGTGTAATTTTCCAGTTTTCATTTTTGATTCTCCTGCGATTACATTTGTTTGCTTCGATTTTACGCTCAAAGCATTTTTTACGCATCTTTTTCTATTTTAGAGTTCTCTACGTACAACTTGTTTTTATTCTTGCTAGTTATTAACCTTAAGCGGCGATTGAATTTCAACTAAGCAAATAAGCATTACCAAAAAATCAATGTTGTTGAAAAATTTTCGGTTTAGATGATATTCTGTCCTACGCGAATTAATTAAACAAAGTTTGTGGGTCAGAATTTAACTTGATTCAAGAGCAAAAAAAACCGATTTTGTTCTACTGAAATGAGAATTTGTACAAACATTCGTTTTAGTAAGGCGAGAAAAGATTGTATTTTTTAAAACAAATGTAATTCCAAAAGGACCAAAAGTGAAGGCAATACCACTGGAACTCTGGCCTTTTTACGACGTGAAGCATGTCCATTCTGTCTTGTATTGCTTTTTGCTTTTGTGATTGGTTAGTTCGAACTGACAACTTTATGACGTCAAACGTTTGAGTGCAGGGGCTTTCTTTGCAAAGCAGGTATTGCACATTTTCACATAGACCTAATGCATTTATTTATGAAATCGCAATATCTGTCTAAGTATAGTGGTTCGAAATTCATGAGTTTTTTTCGATAGTTTTGAAAATAATAAAAATAGTAATACAACCTCGAAAAATTCGATTTATAATAAAAATTTCTTAGTTTATCAGTGGGTGTCGACAATACTCCAAAACTTGAGAAATATTTCATAAAAAGATAAAAATTAAGATGTCATTTTCAGTACAAATTTATATTGTTCTTTCTAGTTCTACCTTTTAATAAAAAAAGGGTTGTTCATTGTCCCTACTTGGTTGACGCAATTCTAAAAAAAATCTGTAAATGAATAATCAATTGACCAAATAATATTTTCCCTTCCAATTGCATTATTTAATTACTTTTAATTACTTATATGAAATATCAGCCAAGGAACGTATTGTAATATAGTAGGCTTTTTTGGCAAATATTATTTTGGTTAACAACTCTTCATAAACTTTGATTAATAGTATTTTGATTTGAATTTTATTCCCCAGTTATGAAGCACTTTCTATGTTGTTTATTACCCTATGTAAAAAACAAAACTGTATCAGCGATTATCTCTGTTTATTATTTTTTGTTTTGTGCAATGTCTTAATGGCTTAATCCCTAAAGCTTTTCGAAAACGTTACTTAAGAATACTTTGATTTTGGATTTATACTTGAAAATATCCAAAATAATTTTTCGGATACTGTGCCCTTCTATGAAAAAAATCTTTTGTTATTTGTGATATAATGCCATTTTGCTTCCTCATGTTTTATTTAACCTCACCTATAGGATAAGGGGGGGGGGGTCACAAGCTTTGTGTTCCGGTGCTCGTTATTCTCTGGCCCACTGCCAAAAAAGAAACTTCCACGAGTTGCCAGCGTAAATCACCAAATGCCCCATTTTGCATTCCAGACATCATTTTCCAATCGAAAAGAATGTGGGAGAATGGAGATTTTTTGTTTCTGCAAGTCTTATATAATCGGGGCGATTAGATGGATTTTTTTTTTCACATTCAAATGAAGTGGTTTTAATCTGAGATCCTTCTGTGATTTTTATAAGTAATTTTTATTTTAAAGATTTTATTATAAAATTTTCCTTATTGGTTGTGAAACCATGTAACAATATTTTTTAATGATTTTTTTTGCGAATTGTTTTAATGATTGAGTTTTTATCATCAATATACCTAACAATCCATATCGTTATGCTTAAATGTTGTTTTTTAATAAGACATGAAGTATTTGCTCAAAAAACATGAATCATTGTTTAATACAGTCCAAAGGGGAAACTTTAGCCCAAGTTTTTCAAAGTAACACATTCTCAAAAATTGAACTCTTTAAAATGGTGCTTGTGCTTGCCAATTTTGCCACCACCAAGTTAAGGAGAAAAATACCAAAGTACTAAACCAGTTAGTACTAAAATTAAAATAATAATATCATAAAAATGCTAGAAAAGCATTTCAAGTCACTAAAGAGAGTCCACAATGCAGCTAGTATTTTTTTGGATATTTTTTGCAATTTTAGTATTAACTAGTATTTTTTGGATGATGTAGTATCATTTTCTCATTGGAGATGGCAACACTGGAATGTTTGTCCTGAAACTCTAGTTTCCTTGCGTTTCCTGTCTCTACCCGGTCAAGTGATCGGCCGTTCTAATACACTCTAAAATATGAATGCTCAAAAACGACGAAATTTTCCTTAATTTTGACGATTCCGTTACTGGCAAATGGTCCGAGATTTCGTTTCCTCAAAGTGAGGAAATTTGAATCGTCATTTTTATGAGGATTTGATTGTCGTCTAGTCTAAAGAAACATTTCGTCATTTTTGAGCATGTGAGTACAACAATGAGATTCAGTTTCCTCAAAATCAAGATACAGAATCGTCAAATCACGATCGTAAAAGTGAGGATTCGCGTATACTCAAAGGTCACGTGATAGTGGGACGAAGCAATCCTCAAAATTAAGGAAATGAGGCTTGAGGATTCATGAATCGTCAAAAATAAAAGTGTTATTTCTGAGAGAGTACTTTTACTATGATTTCTATGGTGACATAAGAATGAACCAGAATAAACCGATTTTTCAATGAGTGGAAACTCTGCCCTGATAAATAAGCAAAGATATATTCTAGAATTAATCAGCATTCGGTGTTATGCTTGGGCCAATAAGTTATCTTCAAAGTCCAAAGTTACCTCCATTCGACGGTAATGTATGATGCTTTTGTTCTTAAGTCTGATGCCCTTTTGCCATATTTAAAACTAAACAAACGTTCTTCCAGCTATTCTACACTATTTTACACATTCCAGACATTCTGATCCAATCGAAAAGAATGTGGGAGAATTGTGATTTTTCTTTTTCTACAAATCTTACGATCGGGATATATGTAGTTTTTTTTTTTTTTAAACCTTGAAATGAAGTTTTTTTTATTGTAAGATTCTTCGAGTAATTTTTATTTTAAAGATAAGATTTTTAAAATTCCGTTGTTCTCTGTGAAACTTGCAACAATATTTTTTTTATAATTGCGTGAAAAAAAGCCGACTTTTACATTATAAATTCAATATCAGACGCGTGCACAAAGCTAGACTTTTTGAAACAGTGAAAAAAAGTACTTTTTTTCACCCAAAAGCAGTGAAAAAAAGACTTTGTCGCACTCTTTTTATAAGATGCCAACATTTCAAGTAAAATTTCGATTTGATAATACTCATAAAATCTAAAGATGTATCAATCTGCTGTATTTAAAAATATTATGCGCGTGAATTATTTTTGAATCAATGAATTTTTTTTCTCGCGATGGGAATATTTCTTAAGTCACGCCCTTCGAACTGCGAGTTCATTGGTTGCTTTCTTTGACAAAATGTTGAAACACGCTTATTGGTTTTTTATAGCGTCACGCGCTCCGAACTGCGAGTTCGTTGGTTGTTTTCCTTGACATCTCTTAGTCTATTTTAGTCTAATTAGCACGTGAATATTTTTTGAACGAATGAGATTTGATTTTTTTCACGCAATTATAAAAAATAGTGTATGAAACACATGCGAAAAGTAAACTTTTTAAAACACGTGTCTTTATTTCACTCGCTCGTACCTCGCTCGTGAAATAAAATCCACTTGTTTTAAAAAGCATTACTTTTCTCACTAGTTGCATAAATATCTATTTTACAAATACATCATACCTTATTAAAAAAAACCTCTCTAAGCATAATGATATAACTTGTTATGTAGATTTACGGTAAAAAAAACAATTATTGAAAACATTCATAATAAAATAATTTATTAATAGATATTTATGCAACTAGTGCAAAAAGTAATGCTTTTTAAAACAAGTGGATTTTATTTCACGAGCGAGGTACGAGCGAGTGAAATAATGACACGTGTTTTAAAAAGTTTACTTTTCGCACGTGTTTCATACACTATTTTTTATAATTGCGTGAAAAAAATCAAATCTCATTGGTTCAAAAAATATTCACGTGCTAATTAGACTAAAATAGACTAAGAGATGTCAAGGAAAACAACCAACGAACTCGCAGTTCGGAGCGCGTGACGCTATAAAAAACCAATAAGCGTGTTTCAACATTTTGTCAAAGAAAGCAACCAATGAACTCGCAGTTCGAAGGGCGTGACTTAAGAAATATTCCCATCGCGAGAAAAAAAATTCATTGATTCAAAAATAATTCACGCGCATAATATTTTTAAATACAGCAGATTGATACATCTTTAGATTTTATGAGTATTATCAAATCGAAATTTTACTTGAAATGTTGGCATCTTATAAAAAGAGTGCGACAAAGTCTTTTTTTCACTGCTTTTGGGTGAAAAAAAAGTACTTTTTTTTCACTGTTCCAAAAAGTCTAGCTTTGTCCACGCGTCTGATATTGAAATTATAATGTAAAAGTCGGCCTTTTTTCACGTAATTATAAAAAAATATTTAAAGCTTTATTTATTACCATCGAATGCGGCAAATTTGGCGTAGGCTTTTGAAACTAATAACTAATCTACGCTGTCCATCGACTCACTGATCAATAAGCTCGCGCAAACTTTAACTTTCATCATACAGAAATATAAAGGGCACCTAAATCAAAGATGTAGAATGGTCACTGAATGGTCAGAGAGCTGGAAATCAGGCAGTCAGAAGGTCTCGGGTTCGAATCCCGGCATGTGGGAGTATATATGTATGTTGTATGGTTTGTATGTACCTATCCCGAAAGAATACACAGCGACACATGTGCTCGTCAAATCTGTGCAATCGAAAATCCCGAACAAACGCACATATGGTTTGCTTTGGGTGTCCACTCAGGTACTCGTCACTTGACACGGGTTTTAGATTACAGTGTATAATTGGGCTATGTTACAACTTCATATAGGCTAGAAATGACATTGATAGAAGACATACACTTTAACTAAATCATAGCTTAGAAATTTAAATGTCGATTAATACATACAATTCTAAAACTATATAACAAACTGATGACGAAATCTTTATTCAGTGCTTTAATACCTCTTTAAAATTCGCATGAATAATTCATTTTGTCTTCCTGTAATCAGAATAACTTAAAAGGAATTAATTCACACATTCAGAATGGAACTTTAACTGTATTAAAAGTTTTCCATAAAGTAATTAACTTCGTTGCCTGCAATTAATTTATGCATCAGAAGCACTGGAATCTGTAATTGCAAGAAATGCAATTTTTATTGATTCTAAATAAAATATAAACTGCAGCATATACTTATTTAAAAATTAGCTTCATTTTAACTATAAACGAGACATTCGGATGCATAACGCTTTTCTTAAATTTTAATTTACAGTTACGATTTTCGGGCACAAGATTTAGAGCCACATCAAATTTTACTCATTGCCTTGAGCCAATATATCATTAGATCGAGCTCAAATTAACTTTAATCTAACTAACAACGACACTCGTTTACCTTAAATTCCGTCCTTTTAATTTAACATCCCGCTTCCGTCACGTTCGAAAATTCACGAAGAAGTCCTTAAATATAAATATTTAAAACAGGTATTTTTTCAGAGCTGCTGTTCTCTGTTTCTGCTCCTTGGACAGTTAACGCATTTTCTTGTAATTTTTAACATGTTTTTTTGTTCAATTTTAATTTAATTTTAATTGTTTTACACACATTTATAAAAAAAATTGAATTTGTATAACAGAAGTAAAACTTTAAAAAAAACGTTATTTAGAAATCAGAGTGAAACTTGCAAAGATGAAATACTGAGGTTAGTTCTAGTGCAATTTCAGTTCTAGCCCGGTTGAGTGATAAATAAAATGCTGTTCACTGTTCAAACCGGCAGGGTATTGGGTATTTTGCACATTTCTTGATTTTTCGATAATAGTTCTAAAAAAGAAATCCACAAGAAAACTTTGAGTTACCATGTTGCCAAAATTTATTAAACTATGCGCAACCATTTTGTAACATTAGGATTAAAAATGGTATTTTTACTTTTTTGGGGGGAGGGAGCAGTGGTTCAGTCAAAATCCCTCTGTACAGATAAAAACATGAAAAAATCATTAATCCACGTCATTCCTAGACTAAATAATTGTTTGCAATATTTTTTAGCTTATAAACCAACTTTTTTCTGGAAATTAAGATTTAGGGACCCCAAATTCTCGTGACCCTACGTACAGGCTTAAATTGCCTTATGGGCGATCAGGCTCTGGATGAACCTGTCATCACTCCCACTAACCAAGATTAATAAAAAGACGTTTGTTCAAATGAAACCGAAAAGAAGTTACTAAACACTAGTTATTGGGCTGGGGAGCCCATTAGGTTAAGGTGTTCGCCATTTAGTGGAAGGTCCCGAATTCGGGTCCGGGCATCGCCAAAATAACGGTCGACCTACAAGCGGCCCAAGCAGCCAAAATGTCCGACGAATAATACCCCGTCTAGAGGGAGTGCCATTGCACCTTATATATACTCCAAAGTCCCATCGGTGCGTACGATGTCGCCCTTAACGGTTGCGCTGTTTGCCTACTCAGGTGTCGGCTCGTCAATTGACTGTGGTTCTAAATTACGACGCCCGTCACCAAGAGCCCTCGCGTAGCTTTAGAACGACGATAATTCAAAACTAACCTAACCAAAACAATAGTTAAAAATTAACATATATATATTTTCTTTCACATTGGCTACTTGAATATCTCGATAAATAGGAGACGACCCCCGCTATTTCCAGAGGCGTTTGTTCAAGCCTGGACAAATATTTTACGAGTCGGGACACGGCGAGGCTTTTAATTATGCGATGCCCCGATTTATAGCCCAAGAATATTTTAAGGGTCCTCTTGGCTAGGAATGGAAAACCGGGGACGGTTAAACTGAGAACGGGGGTTTTCGGTATCGGCTAAATTGGTTAAGGGGTCACAGGAGTCTTAAAAATGTGCAAAGAAGATACTACAAAGCATAGTTTGATCTTTCATGTCATTTTTGAACTACTCAATGTTGAGTATAATTTTTTTATATGTAATTCTACAGGATTTATTTAATATAAAACAAGTTTTAAAATTTATGAAACTTTAGCCAAAACTAAAATAAATGATATTAAACATGAAGCAATTTGAACACAGTGTGATTAGGCTTGCGCGGCAAATTGTGAGGTCAAAATTGAAGAATTGACCAAGAAAATGACTTTATATTGTACAAATATGTACAAACAAAGACTTATACCTAAATTCTCAGCTCAATTTTAATTAGAAATTATTTTAAGAATAATTTTCTAAAAAAATTAATAAAAATGTTAAAATTTTGATTTAAAATTATTCTTAAAATAATTTCTAATTAAAATTGAGCTGAGAATTTAGGTATAAGTCTTTGTTTGTACATATTTGTGCAATATAAAGTCATTTTCTTGGTCAATTCTTCAATTTTGACCTCACAATTTGCCGCGCAAGCCTAATCACACTGTGTTCAAATGGCTTCATGTTTAATATCATTTATTTTAGTTTTGGCTAAAGTTTCATAAATTTTAAAATTTGTTTTATATTAAATAAATCTTGTAGAATTACATATAAAAAAATTATACTTATACATTGAGTAGTTCAAAAATGACATGAAAGATCAAACTATGCTTTGTAGTATCTTCTTTGCACATTTTTAAGACTCCTGTGACCCCTTAAGTGTAATTCTCAGAATGAACAGTACTAAATTGCTTGGACTACTAAGTGTAAGCAGCAGCTCCACTGGCCGAGAAGTATCACGAGTCTGGTTCGTAAGAATAAGTTTGCGGGCTCGAGGAGGGCTGAGTCGTCGGAGGGTTTTTTTGGAAGTTGAAATCGTGGGCACCCATGTCATATGATTATGGCTCATGTAAAAGATCTCTTGAGGACTCATTTGGCTCTGGTTCTCTCGGTAAAATGCAATCTCGGCATATTTTAACCTGGATTTTAACATTCACAGCGTGTTTCGATTCATTGTAATCTGAGCTTCAAAATGTTTAGCTACACTCTCAGAAATAACACTTTCATTTTTGACGATTCTTGAATTCTCAAGCCTCATTTCGTTAATTTTGACGGATTATTTCGTCAAACTATCCGTGACTTTTGAGTAAACGCGAATCCTCACTTTTACGATCGTGATTTGACGATTATGTATCTTGATTTTGAGGAAACTGAATATCATTGTTGTTCATGCTCAAAAATGACGGAATATTTCTTTAGATTAGACGACATTCAAATCCTCATAAAATGACGATTCAAATTTCCTCACTTTGAGGAAACGAAAACTCGAAGCATTTGCCAGTAACGGAATCGTCAAAATTAAGGAAAATTTCGTCGTTTTTGCGCGAGTGTAGAGTCGCCTAGGTGGTGCCACAAAAAATATCTCTCAGTTCCGGGGAATATATGCCGAGTCTGCGCTGAATCTGATCTAGGCTGCCAGCATGGCTAACTCTATAACAAATAGGCTACCAAGCCCCCTAATTTATGATAATTTGCCTTTTTAATTAGTTTGTTTTGAGCTATCAAATAAAAAAATAAGAAGAAAAGCCAGGCCTTGAGTTGCAACAGAAATTATGAATTAAATAAATTGTATTTCTAGCCTTTATTGGTGAAAGAATTGTCACTTTCAAGCACCAATCTGAGGACTGATCGTATGAAGCCAGTAATGAAGCTGGAAGTAATTATGTCACCATAAGTAAGCCAATCATGAAAAAGTAGGAGCTAAATCCAGTAACGTGCAATATTTTTAGAAAACCTAAAAAGTCCTATTTGCTGTACATAAAAACCTTAGATAAAACACACTCAACATATAAGACATACCGTTGTTAAGTATGGGAAACGGTTAAAACCGGAAAGAACCGATGAAATATAACCGGTTAATTTTAAGAAACGTATATCCCTATCTCAGGCGCTGTAGCATAATGCAAATTGGGGGTGAAGGATCCGTTGTTTAACGACTTGATAAGTAATTAGTTTGGGTTTAATTTCATTTCTTAGTGTGGTAAAAGTGATAGTTGTTTTACCGCTTAAATAATTAGTTATTTTTATGCATTTTCAATTAAGGAAAGGTTATTCTGTTTCTGTCCATCGTTTTGTGAAAAAAAGAAAGTATGAAAAAAAGAGAGATAGTATTCAAGGAATTGCAAGAATAAACCGTTAAGGGATATATTTACCAAAGTATAATGTTCATAGTTGCTGTAAATTTAAAATAAAGGCAATTAAAATGCTCCCTCAGGAGTTCGATAATATAAATTCTAGCGATGAATATTCAAAGAAAGCTTTTTGTTAAAAGAAATGAGGTATTTTAAATTGTTTAAAAAGCATGGAATTTTCGAAGAACTGTGCATCATAAGACTCACTTTAATATTCTGAGCTTATTAAAGAATGAAATTCACACATTTCATATTCTAATCCACTTTAATACTTATTTTTAAGATAAATGAGTAGTTGTCACTTTTTAATAGGAATAAAAATACTAATTACCAGGAAAGCCGTGGTTAACCCTTTCAGTCCCAGTGATGCCATCATCATCACTTTCAATATTTTTTTTTAATGTTTATGTCCCGTTATGACGTCCAAACACACATCGTTCGATTCTTCATACTCTGTTCATTAGACAATATTTTACATTAATATCAATAGCAGTCAGAACTGCTATTTTTTTTTATTCAGAATTGCCAACAAGCGTTTCACCTGATTTTTGATAAGTTCACTTCAGTTCCACATATTTAAAACACAATTTTAACTATTTCGGTTAAAATAATTACTAAATTTTTTTTAATAATATGGTCAGATACCTTAAAATATATAACTCGAAGTTTTTTTTAGGCAATATATATATTTTTATTTTGTTGTTTTTCATAAATAAAAATTTTTGGCATTATTTCAAAAACCATATAAAAATTAAAATGATTTTTTTCTTATGGAACTCGTACATTTGACCTAAAATAAGCTTATTTTGTGAATATCAGAAGTTTCTGTAGTGTAGTAAATTTTTGAGACTGAAAGGGTTAAAGAGTAAATAACTATCATACTTATATTATATTACTTTATACTTACCACTGATATTATTAACAAAGCCTTTGAAAGCTATTCTGGAATGAATTATTGAACCATACTCTACAACACTGTATACAATTTCTGAAAAATTACAGGCACAACACATTTTTGCAAAGCTTGTTTTTCCAGCAACTATTTTTTATAACGTCGTCGGTTTTTTTAATTAACACTCCAATAAAGTATAATTAAATAGTCAGGGGAAGGGACCTTCCAATCGCTATGACGAAGATAACGTTTTCACAAGAATGTAGATGTGTACGATGAATACAACCCGATAACAATTTTTATCATTGCAAATTAGCTACAAAGAATGACGACAACACTTCAACCATTAGGTACATTAGAGGATTTTTTTTACAGTGTAACTAGAATTCGGCATTGGTAATCGGTTCATAATCTGTCATTGTAGAAATTTATGGGTTTATAACTGTACAAGACTTTCACAAATAGCTCTCAATAAACTAATATAAAGGTAATAAGTAATTATCTATTCAATTAGGTAATTTCAATAACTTTAAAACCTTGCACATGCGCTACTAATTATATGTACTGTAGTTTTTTTTTTACGTTTAAAAGGTATACTATAAACTAACTAACTCCCCGGCACTACAGTCCATGCTGGGCGATGGCCTCTCTTACAATACGACTCCAAAGCCGCCTGTGTTTCATCTTCACCTTCTAGTTCTTAATTTTCATGTCTCTTAGATCTCTTTCCACATCATTTATCCATTTTTTCTCGGTCTTTCTCTCTCTCCCTGACATTGCCTTTGAAATTTTTCTTTGTGCCTCTGATATTGTCCATTCTCTCCATATGTCCCAGCCATTGAATTCTCCTAGTTTTTAAGGTGTTAATAATGTCTTTCTCTCCAAATAGTTTAGCCACTTCAAATTTGTGTCGTCTTCTCCAAACAGTGTACTATAAACTCGTGTATCAAATTTGAAATCCGTAGCTCTTTTAGTTCGAGCTTAGAATAGTTTCAACCATCCAGAAAAATGTTCAAAACAAACATTTCAAAAAACGTGTAGAAAACACAAAATTTAAATTTCCGATTTTCAACCCAAATCGCAATACTTACGATACCTTATATTACATATTATTTAAGTGAATGTAAAAAACAGACCGTGCTCTCACATAAACCACACTTAACATGTATCTAAAGCATCTTTCCCACAATTTTTCTTTCTCTACCACAGATTGAAGAAACCTTTCTACTACAGGTAATGAAGTTAATTTGGCTGAAAACTTTATTACTCTCTCTTCAAGAAGTTTCTAGAAAAGTCATTTAACAGAGAGCAAAGCTTTTCACCATTGTTTTATATGGAAGACAAAATTGAGTTTCAATGTCTGGACTAGTTTTTACTTGACTTTGTCAAAAACAAAGTACACGGAAAAGTTTTTACTTTAAAACTTAGACAAAATGTTAAATGGGAGTTGTTACTTTGGTTTAATTTATGAGTTGCACTTGTGTATAAATTTAAGTACCTCTCCGTCTGAAGTGTAGTTAGGATAATGAAGGAGCTTTCACGTAAATGAGGCCCCAATTAGATTTCTTTTTGCTGTGAGAAACTATTTTGTCTTGATACAAGCAATTAATGCGAAAACATTGAGAATTTTCAAAAACGTTTTAATAATTAAATAACTTTGATTTTTATAACTACTTTTCAAGGAGGAGTATGATATAAATAAATTGAAATTTTGAAACACAGTTTCGTTTGTGAAGTTTTAATGCTCATAAATAATTTTTCACGTTCGCCAATGTAGTCCTTGTTATCCTCTATGTTCGATCTTTTTTATTGTTATTTTATTAGTTTATTTTCCTTCGTCACTATGTACTATGTCCTTTAAAATACGATAATTATTATTACTATTAGAATAAATATATTTTCTTGTTTTCGGAAGTAAACTCAGAACAAATTAAATTTTTAATATTCTCCAAAGGCGTATGATTTAATATATATTTGATGTTCCATGTCTTATTATAATAATGAATTTTTTAATCATTACAAACACAAAAATTTAATTTGTTGAATCTTGAGGGCCAGATTTAAGCTCACTTTATAACTTCTTAACTTATGTCCATTTACATTAACAATATTATACTGTTCAAACTATTTTTTTTTGTGTGAAGAGAGAAATGTTGTGAAATAAGTAATAAACAAATCATTTTTTATAGTAAGGAACACATATCACTCAGAAGTTATTTTGGTATGCATGAACTTACAAATTAGCCAGTTTGGGGTAGGGGTAGGTACATATATATTCCGGTTGTGTGTTTGATCAGGAACCCGCTTATATAAGCCACGGTCAATTAAGACAGACACCGAAAGAACTTTTACTGTCACAGAGAAAGGAAAAACACCCAGTGCAAAGGCGGAAATCGAACTCGCACCCGTCACAGCGAGCAGACTGCTGGTGTAATGCGCTATGTAACTGTTGTCAAACCACTCGGCCATCCGGGCCCATTGGCTAGGTTACTCGGCCTTAATTTAAATCAAACTCTCATGCACAAAAGTCCTCTACAAAGGTCCACGTTCCTTTCAAAGACTAAATTAAATGTCAAGTCGCTTTCATGATTTGTCAATGTTACAACATGCATTTTCTACGGGTCCAAGTACAATAATTTTTTTAATTTATATTCAGTCAATTTCTTACTTTTATATTTAATTTGTTTTGGAACAATTTTGTTTATTTTTACAATTTTAATAAAATCATAATGCCAGTTACATTTTACATTTAAAAAGTTATAACAAAGGAGTTAAATTTTTATAAAGGTATTACAAAGGAGTTACATTTTGTTAAGGTAGTACAAAGGAGTTACATTTTGTAAAGGTAGTACAAAGGAGTTACATTTTGTAAAGGTAGTACAAAAGAGTTACATTTTGTAAAGATATATCTGAACAATAACCATTGACCAAAATTTTGGTAAAAACAAACTTTTATTACAATGAGATGCAATTGCAGTTCTAAAAATTCCTTCTTAAGAAAGAAGTTTTTAATTAAAGAATTACTATGTTATTCGTATAGCATTACCAAGCGGCTTGTATCAAAAAGAATAATTCAATCAAAAAATGAACTGATCCAGTAATACCTAATGTGTTTACAATTATTCCACTATTATTTTTTTTTAATCTTTACGGGGTTTTCAGACGCATGATAAGTGTTTGAAATAGAGAGGCGATAGAGAGAGTAAGATAAAGTGTTTGCTTCAAATGTTGAATGGTTCGTTTGAAATCTAATTTAAATTTGCCCTTTTTGATGCTATTTTTTTTGGTAAAAATATCGTTAAAACCAGCTAACAGATATCCGTAGCAAAAAACTGATTCATCAGATCGATATGAAATGTTAGAAAAAGTTGCTTGAAAATATGGCTTATTGATTAAGGCGACAAAAAAAGCTTACGATTGCAAGTGAAAACATCTTGTTTCTTTTTTCAAAAAAGTGTAATGCCATCAAACATTTTCCCTCGGATGTCATTTTTATTGTTGTAGAAAAGTTTTATCCGCCAATATAAGCATTCAATGCCACCTTAATATCTTACGTAAAGTATTGAAACCCTTAAAAACGCTGTTATTGCCACGTCAAAAAAAAAACTTTCTTTGGACTTTCACTCCGAAAAAAATTCTTAGAATGACATATCCTGCCCCAGAAAATATGTACTTATAAAGTATTTTATTGACAATTGTTTTCCAAACAAGTTTTAGCATATAATACAAAATAACACAAAGAATTGAAAAAAATTATTGACATTGTTTTTGGATTACAGGATATCAAACAAAAATATTGTTTGACTAAGGAAAAATTTATTGAAAAAGCTATTTCTTATTGAAAAAAATCCATGTTTATTTTTTAGAATTCGCTATTGGCTTAACATTATATGCGTCTTTACGCTTTATTACACAAAATTGATATTTTAGACGTTATTGCATAGCAAAACATTTATTTTCATCAATTATGGCTAACAGACAACCATACATGATATTTCGAAACAAAAATAAATGTCACCAATAAAATTGTACTAACGAAATTAAGTATAAAAAGTAAATATAAAAAATATTAAAAACAGATCTGCAAGGAACAAATCTAATATATGATTGTACCATAGATGATGATTCTAACCTAACAGCACATGATGTTATACTTTTTTTAGTAGTAGGACTTAGGTACTTATAGAGACATTCAATTTATTTAGATAATTTTGAAACAAACTCATATGTTTCTTCAAAATAAAATCCAGAGTAAATAATTACTTCGATAAAGTTTTTTTTATAGCCCTGCATACAATAAAAAAAATAATATTCTTAAAATACTTTTAAATTTGAATGGTTTTTGTGACATTCAAATAAATGTCCAACATGTCACAAATGTATGAAAGCAAACCTATGCTCTTTAACCATAAATACCGAAGTCCTTTCACAAAGATTGAAACTTCTTTTATCAACTTTAAGAAATAAGTTTCGGGAACATGAAAATATTCTGAATAAGTCTTTTTATTCCTTTCACTTAGTTATGCAAAACTTCGCAGGCAAGATTTGTGTTGGTGTCCCTCAAAAATCTGGATAAACGCCAGACATTTTTCTTTGAACTTGACTTTACAAGACGCTTTTTAATGACATGTTTGCCAAAAGATATTTAAATACTTTACTTTTTTAATAAAAATGCTACATATCAATTTTATTCATTAGATTTTTTAAAAAGAACCTGGAAAGTCATTTTGAACTTAATGATGAATTTTTATCAATTACAACATAACTGCATCGGTAATTATTTAATGATAGTGATAATAATTAACTAATGCTTACGGAGATAATTATGTCCCAGTTGAGCAAATAAATTGGCATGGTATAAAATTATCGTAAAAATAGATGTGTCAAATTATTGGTAAAAATACATATTAAAAAAAATATGTACTATAAAGAAAAACAAAATATGAAGTCTGATTTCTTTTATATAAAGTTTTAGAGAATGTATTTTTCCTCCCTTAAAAAATATGTAAACTTTGATGAATAATTAACATACATGCTAATACATTACAACCTAAAATTCGAACAAGTAAGTTTGTAACAGAATCTGTCAATTAGCCCGCTTCCGCACAACATTGAGGTTCAACAACAACTTCCGTTCAACAGGTGAAAGGGCGACAAACACAGTATTAATTCTATCTTGAGCATTTACACGCTAAATTTAACTAGTTTCATTTTGTTTCTATGCCAACATTAACAAAAATTGATTTCTTCATCATTTCTTACCGTTTGCTAAATTAATTTACAAATATCAAAGAATATATTTTTATTATCTTTCGCTTTTGAATAGAAGCAAAACATTTTATATCAACATACAATCAAAGAATTTTTTTCTGCATGGTAGGTGGATCTGGGGGTTTCCACCACCAGATTAAGAAGATTCAGAAGATTTTGCTGGTATGACGACTCTCAGACCTGGTGAAAAACGCTTACTTGGCACAGCCATATTTGTCGCAAGAGACGGTATTATAAAACTAAAGCATTAACCCTACATTTAAACCCATAATTAAACTTCCCCTTAAAAAAAAAAGGACGAATAAAAAAGTATATTACACGCAAAATTCCTGTGAGTTTTAAATTTATTCATAAACGATATCTCAAATACCCTAAATAATTTTCAATTGACATCTTTTGTGTCTTAAAATATAAAGCTTCGTAAAACTGCATATTTATGAATTTCTTCTCGTCATTATTTTACAAAAGTTTTCCCTCTTAAACAACCAAAGTTTTCCTTTCTGAATAAACATAATTATGGGAAAGAAAAAAAAAGATTCGTAGTAAGTAATTGCATTCTTTATTAGTGATTCTTTTTTAATTCCCAGTAAAAACGATTCCATTTAAAAGTTTATTCTTTACAAAAACAACAAAACTATACAACAATAAAACTTTTCAAATGAATCGAGAAAATGGAAGCTTCTTTATCCTTAAATGAAATTTACGATCACAATAAAATAAAAATAGATAATCAAATTTAGAAAAACCCCAAATTAGTTTAGCATGATGAAAAGATTAAATCGATTAAGTTTTTCAATTTAATGAATTTATGTATTAATTGCATTTGAAATGTAAAATGCATTATACCCATGAAAGGCAATTATGTTTAAGAGGCCGTTGGAGAATAGCATAATTTTTTAATTATTATTATACCAGTTTTCGAAATTAGATAAAGAAATTTATTAGCTGTGCTACTAACTTTAAAAAATAGAAGCAAATACATATTACCCAGAAGCATTTTGTCTAATTATTGAAAAGAATGGAAATGGTTTAAGAGGCATTTTTTTCCTTTTGTCATGTTTTCCCATTTTCACCAGGTATGGGAATCAACATAACATCAATTTAAAACAAAATTGAAAAAGAAAATAACATCCGTGTATTTAGTTATTCCTTGATAAAATTTAAAAAAAGTGTCGCCATCTGGTGAATATTTTGGGACATTTTAAAACTTCAAATACATATAATTGAATAACTAGATAACATTATCATTTCAAATTTGTTTCATTTCGATGTATGTTCAGTCCCCTACGTGGGGGAAAAGTAGGAAATGGTAAAACAATACTTCGGCGGAAATTATGATTTCAAAACTAATACATTAGCTCTATGGGACTGGCAATCCCTCTTAACAATTTTAGGATTGTTAAAGATTTGTGATTACAGCATGATTATTTTTTGAGAGATTGTTGGAAATCACGATAAAAGTTAGTTGTGATGATTTTGAAAAACTAGTCGCAATTTCTCCGACCAAATTTACTTTACTGTCTCAAAGTTAAAAGATTTTTGTCACACTTTGCAACTAGCGACAGTTATTATCTAACCCTGATTAAAACTGTATCCGAATCATTCTCAACTAAATAGAGACCAAAAAAATTACAGCAACGGGGATTTTAGTTGGATTTAAGTTACATATTTCTTATTATAAGAAAACAGTAACTTCTAACGGGAATGAACCAGTTGCTAACGCTCTCTCTCCGATCTGGGCTGATTGCGTGTCTATCGATATACCAACTGGGCTCCCATAACCAACCATAACCTACCATAACCAACCCTTCTAACCAACTGGGCTGCCAAAGCCCGATATGTTCATGTATGTAAGTTGGCATATGAATTTCCGGGTTGTGTGGATAATCAGAGACCTTCCATAAAACCTTCGTCAAGTAAGGCAGACACAGACAGAATTTTTACAAAGAGGGAAATGCACCCAGGGTGATAAGGCGGGAATCGAGCCCGCACCGGGTACAGTGAGCAGACTGTTAGCCCTAATGGGCTGCGATTAACTTGAGCAGGGTTCTAAATTACGAAGCATTATTGGCTACGTTGAAGCTCCTCAAAGAAGTTAGAAATAGACAGCCGGAACTGATTAAATGGTCTCCAGGGACCTGTACCAGTGGGAAACTGGGCCATGACCGTCCACTGGACTTTCAGACCCACAGATTTAACGAGCATTTACTTCGCATATACTTGATGGGTCTTCAGTGACATCGGGAGTCGATCGCGGGACCTTCCGATTCCAAGAACGAGGCCTTAAAACCACTAGGCTACCCACGGCCCCAAGTTATGTTTATTACGCTTACAGCTTTGCTTAACCAAGACACTGTCCCATCATCCTTCCAGATGCAGAATGAGACTGTCTTCACTTCACCATTCATCACTTTTTCGGGGGCGTCCGAATAATCGATGTGCCCTCGAGAGCGTTTATCCCCTTAATTATGTTCATTTACCATTTGAGTGGCAGCACTTGATGTACCATGCTAAAAGACAGAGGATGAATAAATAATGCGACGGTTCAAGATTGGGACTGGGTGATGACGTGACAGTCCTTTGTCTTTGTGAAAATATCTTGAACAATGAAAAATTTAATCGATAATTTTTAATGGAGTATTAAAATGTTACAGCTTGAACATTTAGTTACCCTTTAAAACCAGCCATCAGGTGGCGCTGATTTAAGTATATGAGACTAAATTTTAAAGTTTTATCGGAAAAAATGCTGTAAACAGCATCAATGCCAGCAACTTCTTAAAAACAAAGTCATATTTTATACAAATAACGAATGATACGAGTCAGCTACTTTGGTTATTGATATTTTTGAAAACTTGAACATTCTCTTTTATACCCGCATGATCGTGATAGCTCGGTCTTAAATGTTAAAATAGCTTGTATATTAACAGGAATAACTTGATCCAAAAATTAAATGAGCCAGTAATACAATCAGAAAACACTTGTACTTACCCTAGTAGCATTGCTTCTCGAAATTTGCTCGATCGGTCATCGATCGATCATCGGTTTAGCGAGAACTCACCGGTGATCGCACCCGTTATCCAAAAGTGCTCGAGACGAGATCGGCAATCGGTGATCGAAATCCCATCGAATAAAGTCATCGATACGATATCGGTCAAAGGCGAAAATTCAATCAACGTACGTTTCATCGGAAAATTATTTCCAATCGATATCGCAACGATAAGAATCCAAAAAAATTAGACTTTTTTTTTTATTTTAGTACATACAAATCGCGTTAAATGATTTCTAAAACTTCACATTCGAAAAATATCATGTTCCAACTGGTAATAGTTATTTTTCATTCACTTACACACACCATTTTAATTACGTGCAAATAGATAAATATTTTTACTGTGAACTTATTTCTTTTATTTACTTCGAAATTAATTTTTAACATTTTTTTTGCCATGATTAATTTTCGATAAATTTAACATTAAGTAAAATAGATTTTTGAATAAATAGTATGAACCAAAAAACTTAAATACGTAAGTTACCAAGAGTTTTTTTTTAAATTTAACATATTTCTATTAGTGTTGTTGACTTAAATAAAGTAATATTTAAATAGAATTTGCAACTTGCAAAAGAAAAATCCAAATTAATTAATCAATAACATACATACAACTTCATTAACAAACATCCTTTTCACCTCTTTATTAATACGCAATTCCACTGCAAGCTTCAATGGCCGAGTGGGTTAGAGCACGGTTCCCCGATGCAAGATCAACGCGGGGCTTCAGATCGGTGGTTCGATCCCCCTGATATCCGATTTCCCAAATAATAATACAAACAGAAAAAAATTAGTGTCGCCCTCTAGTTTAAGAATTTTGTACTAACATGTCGTAAACTGATCGGAATTTTATCGGAAAGTGTTCGAAATTAAATCGGACGATGAGATTTCGATTGCTGCTCATCGGATTCTTATCGATTTCTTATTGACATTTCATCGGAATCTCATCGAAAAAAACTCATCGATGGATCCTCTATCGAGCGGACATAACCGAGCAGTTATCGAGGAAACAGGCAATTTTCGATGGAAATCCGATGTTCGAATTCTCATCGGCTCACCGGCGAACGATGAGTATTCGATTATCGGTCGATGAAAAATTGCTACTAGGGTAAATAGATCAAGTGGAACACCAGCATCGCCTAAAAATGGCAAATATTGTGATGTTTAGATATTATAATTGTGTGGATGACATACGAACGCAAATTTGGGTTATTCCTAAGCAACTGACAATCGTAAGAATAAGTAACTGACAATAATTAGATTCATTCCCGATTAACAAAACAAAAAAAAAAACGTCGGCTATAATATTTTGTAAAATATGCAAATACAAATACAAAAATTGTCGACCAGCAACAGGCCAGAGGCCCAGCAAGGTTGTTCCAAAATAAATCTAAATACTTTACCAGTTTCTAATTACAATCAAGATTCTTCTTAAAATTTTCTACTTCGAATACACAACAAAATCTGGTAAAGCATTCCACTCATTGAAATACAAATCTATTACAAATCTATTGTAAAAATAATGTTTACCTACCTCCCTTCTAAAGCACAATTTATTCAATTTCAGATCATGTATTCTGGTTCGGCTATTTAAGGTAAAACCTAAGCCCTCCATGTCTCCTTGTTTTATGAACTTGAATAACTGAATTAAATCACCCCTAGTTATCCTATTTTCCAAAGAATACTTGCTTAAGGATCTCAATCTGGTATCATAACCAGTACCAGAGAGACCCTTAATAATTTTTGTAGCCATATGCTGTAATTTTTCAAGCAACTCTATTTCTTTTCTGAGGAAGGGAGCATATTCCAGATGTGGCCTTACAAATCCCCTATACAATGGCAAAATAATTTCCTTAGATTCAGAAGCGATTATGTATCATAAAATTATAATATACATTTTTAAAATAAATATATTTTAATATTTAGTATAACTATTTACCCGAAACAAATAGCACATGCTGAACTACATTTCAGAAAACTACTTGCGTGCTGCGGTCTCCAACACGATTTTTGTACTATTCATGCATTATTATTTGGTTGGTTGGCACACGTATATTTTCAGGTTTGTGTGCTTGGTCAGACATCAGCTTATTAATCTTTGTCGAGTAAGCTGACACAACACACGCACACACACACACAGATGCTGCCATCTATCGAGCGCTACCTCCATAATTTAGACATGTAGCTGAAGGGGAGGAAAGTAGTCTTCAAGGACCTCTGCCCGTGGGAAACTGCGCAATGACAGCCTACAGGACTTTCGGACCCAACAGATTTAACGAAGCACGTACTATCCCCATATATTCGGTGGGTCTTCAGCGACCATGACTCAAACGCGGGACCTTTCGATCCGGAGATCGAGACTCTGACCACAGGGCTCCCCATAGCCCATTATTATTTGGTCGCAATACAATTTATATAGTGTTCTGACAATAATTGTACTAACTGGAACTAGAGCTTCCAAACCAACCAGATAATAGTCATTTCGCTTCCTCATTATTCCAATGTCGCTTTAAGTTCCCTCAGGTACATTTCTGACGCGTGCTATAGAGTTTCGGCTACTATAAGCAGCGTTGGGCAAATTTTAATTGCAAGAATAATTTAAAGATTAACAATTAATTATTTGGTAAATGTAACCACAGCAACTAACAATTCATCAATTGTAATTGTGTAAAATTACAATTTCCAATTATTTATTAGGTAACAGTAGTAGTATCAATTACCTATTGAATAATTTTATTTTATTTTTGTTAATTTTAATTTAAATAACAATTAACCACTTTTTCTATTTGTCTTAAGTTTAAGACATACAGCTTAATTTTCCCAAATCTTTACTTATTTCATTTTAATACATAAATTTAATTGTTAGTTCTAATAGTTTCATAAAACAACTAAAACAGTTAATTGCAATTATTTTAATTGTAAGTTACAATTGACATACGTTAATCAAATTAATTTAATTACAAATTGCAATTAAAAGTTCAAGGCTATTCATTTAATTGCAATTATTTTTTTAGTCAATTAACAAGATAATTGATTAATACCCAACACTGACTATAAGCATGGTTTGTATTGTATGAAGTCTAATAAATTCCATTTGCACTAGTGAAGTTATTTTTGCAAAACTATTGTTAAAAGCAGGAACTTGGTACAGAGTAATTGAAAACTCTGACCTACAGATATATGTCTTTAGAGTAAAAATAGTTTACCAGATTAATATGAAATTTTAGAAACAGTTACTTGAAAATCGGCATAAGTATTAAGGTGGCAAAAAACTAACGATTATATTTATAGTTACAAAACATGGAAATTCAATAATTTCACACACTGTAAGTTGTGAAGCAAATGTTAAACTGATAGAATAACTTGAAATTCATTTGAATTTTCCTGTTTATTATGAGTACTATATGGAAGTTATTAATTGATGACTTTTTTTCGATCACTATTTTATTATAACTTTCCGATGACAAATATGAGTTAAACTTGAATCAAATATGAATAATAAGACAAATTAGAATCACAATACCTAAATTGTGTATAAACTAATCATTAAAATATTTAACTTATTAAGTTTGCTTTTTGCATCAACGAACATGTTATTCCTTCTTTAAAGATAATAAGTTTCCAATTTATCATAAACTTTAAGTTTAGTATAGTTTTTTTATCTTTTATAATTGCCTATTTTAACGTATCTAAGTGCAAACGGGAGGCCTAGTGGCTTAGTGTAGTGCTTCGCATTGCCACGCCACAGGTTCGGGGATCCAATCCCGGATTGAGCGAGGTAGACGAGGTTCCTTTCACCCCACTAGTAGGTCGATAAAATGGGTACCAAACGTGATTGGGAATTAAACTCTGGGGGTTCCGCATGAGTCTGGCCACTTTACCAGACATATGTTTTGCACCTTAGAGCTCTAGGTCATGAAAGCTGAAATGGGCACGCCAGGTCTTGGTCCAGTAATGGGCTGTTGCACCGAGGAGTTAAGTTCAGTAGTTTACTTTAAATTTGAAAATAAAGTAGACAAAATGCCCCAAAAAATGTTTTTATTTCATTTAGATTTTTCTACAGGGGGGGGGGGGGGATTTATATTTAAAAAAGTAACCGAGATGTTTTTTCCCGTCCTTTTGATAAGGGAGTCACAATCACACCGGATAAGTCAAAAACGAGATAGAGTGTTTTCCAATATATGCGAGCAGTCTACGCGCTGTAACAGGTACGGGCACCATTCGCGCCTTCGCCCTGGGTGTACTTTACTTTCTCTTGTGACACTCAAAATTCTTTCTGTGTCTGTCTTACTTGATGAAAGCTTATATAAGCGGTCTCTGATCAAGCATACAAGCCGGAATGTATATGTATCTGCCATGTACACTGTACCCAATATATGTCAATGTTCAACATACAAGCTTCAAATTGAATAGGCGAAATACCAACTTGTTTCATTTTCTTTTTATATCTCGATACCATCCTCTACTCCTTTTACTCGAGTTATTTTTCTTGTGAAAATTTTTGTTGTTGTTGTATTTATGTTTTATCCGACAACAAAAACCTTCAATGTCACCTTAATCTTACGTGAAACATTAATACCCCCTAAAAACTTTGGTATTACCTCGTCAAATAAAAAGACATTCTTAGGAATTCCACTCGTTTAAGGGGGAATTGGGGCGCTATACCGGGGTTCTCCAAACTCAAGTGCCTCAATGTTAATCTAATGAGGGAAAAACTATTTTCTCTGCCACATTTCTCCGGCTGTATTGAATATTTTGCAAGCCTTTTTTTTAAAATAAGAAATGTAGATAACTTACAGGTCCCTATAATCTCGCTCTTTAAAATTGCTTCGAATATTTTTCGAATACTATACTAAAGTTATTTAATCAAAAATTAAAAAATGTTAAATTTGTTTAAAATGAATCAATGTTAATCAAATAGGAAAATACTATTTTCTCTGCCAAATTTCTCCTGCTGTATTGAATATTTTTGCTAGCTTTTTTTTAAATAATAAATGTAGATAACTTACAGGTCTCCATAATCCCACTTTTTTAAATTGCTTCGAATATTTTTCGAATACTATACTAAAATTATTTATTCAAAATTTTTAAAAAAATTTCTTACGAATTTCAAAAAGGGGGATATTCGGGACTTGTAATTTAGCTACATGTTTCTCATAAAAAAAAGTTTGCATAAGTATTCAATACGGCCGGAGAAATGTGGCAGAGAAAATATATTTTTTCTCCGTTTGATTAACATTGAGGCACTTTGCTTTGGAGACCCGGGATCCAGCCCGCCCATTTCCCTTTAACGAAATATCCCAACGCGAAGAATATGTTGTTCTAAAATATTTTAACAACAATTGATTTTTTTTTTTAATTGTTCTATGTAATACGAATTCGCATGGCAATAAAATATAAGTGAGTAATAAATATGGCTAATAAAATATAAGTGAATTTCTTCAAATCTGCTTTGAGGCATAGCGTTTAAAATTGCAATTTAAAGATTATGATTCCTACACTTATCTCCTACGGAATACTTTTATTGAGAAGTATTCAAATGGAAAAGCAGTTAGAATTTACATAAAAAACATGTCAGTTGTTCTTTATTTGCTTTAGGGCACAAATTTAACAATTTATCTGATAGAATTATAGTTCGGAACTATCTTACGATATATAAAAAAGCATCACCTATAAAAACAAAAAAGAATTTTGAAGTATTTACCTGAAACAAATTTAATTAAAAGGTATTCAAGATAGAATACCATTTTTTTGAAATTCTATTAAAAAATGAAAAATATTTCAAAAACATATTAATAGTTACTTAGTATTCATTTGTAACAGAACGACAGGATATATTTATGCTTTTAATTTTTGTTAGATGCTTTTGAAAACCACTTGCATAACGTTTTATATACAAAAACATCTTATAAATACCTAAGAGGAAAGACATTTTTACAATCTATGTCTACAATATTACGTAAATTATCTTAAAATATTTTTTTAAAAATAAACCTTTTTAATGTCGTTGATAATAAATGCCTAGCATATTGCAAATACATGAAAGCAAACCTATGCTCTTTTAACATTAAAAGCTAAAAGTCCTTTTACTAAGATTGAAATTTCTTTCATCAACATTCCGAAATTAGTTTTAGGGATATGAAAATATTCTGAAGCATTTTTTATTTCTTTTACTTAGTTATGCATAAATTATAACTACGCAGGCAAACTTTGTGTTCACATCCCTCCCAAATTTGAATAAACTCAAGGAAATTGTCTCTGAACTTGACTTGAAAAGACTCTTCTCAATGTCATGTTTGGGAAGAGATATTTAAAACTTTATATTATTAAAGTAAAAAAAAATGCTTCAGAGTGATTTTACTAATTGGAGGTTCTGAACTTGAAAAGACATTTTAACTAAATAATAAACTACATTTATAAATTGTTTGAGCAAATAGATAGGCATGCTATGAAATTGTTGCAGACACAAAAATGTACCAAATGTTTTTGAAGAAAAACTAAATTTAAGACAGTATAATATACTCCAAAGACAATACTAAATACGACGTCTGATAAATTTCTTTCCTTGAAAAAAAATTTTAGAATAAGTTTTTTTTTCTATTTGATATTAAGAACAATTGTAGAGCTTAGTGGAAAAACGTGTTTTAAGTGACAAAAAGATGAAAACGAAAAAATGATATTTAAAATTTTAGAAAAAAGGTTTTTTTTTTGTTTCAGAATATTGCCGATTTACGCATCTAGAACAATATTACTGTGTTTTTTTATTAATCTAAAAAGCAAATTCCTTTCCATATATCATGTTATTTTTTCATATAAGTAGTTTTTAATTTTATTCATATACGATATCTCAAGTACTTAAAATAACTTTCAACTGACTAAATTATAACTTTTACACCATAAAATAAAATCGTTAAACCGTATATTTAAGAATTGCTACGCATCATTATTTTTCAAGCGCTTTCCCTTATTAAACACATTTTTTCTTTTGGAATAACTATGATTGTGGGAAAGTAAATGCAAAAAACTAAACAGGGTAAACAATTTGATTCAAGATTATCAATTATTTTCAAAAGTCTCGCAAAAACGAAATCATTTAACATTTTATTCTTTGAAAAAACTTTCCAATAAAACAGGAAAAGATGAAAAATTGAAGCTTCTTTGTCCAAAAAAGTAATTAGCGTTCACAAACCGCTAAAAAATAGATAATTGAATTTAGAAACGCAACAAATGAATTCTAAATTTGGCATCCTGAAAAGATTAGATCGAATAAGTTTTTCGAATTAATGAAAATAAAAATTAATTGTATTTACTAGGTTGAATGCATTATACTATGGGAAAACAATTTTGTTTAAGAGTCGATTAGATAATCGCATTTTTTATTACTATTGCTGTTTTAAAAATATTCCAGCAGAGTTCCTGAAAAACAAAATGCTCATTATGACCATGCGTGCCATATAAGACTGGTGCATGTTAAAAATATCAGGCGCAAAAATCTTGTTACTGCGTATGATGTCGACACAAAGTATTGTCGGGCTTTAACTTAAGGAGGAATGGGCGCGCCAGACAGCGAGTCTCCGAAGCAATGTTCGTTATACCAAAACCGAGCTTAAGTTTGCAGCAGAGAAATACACTGAGCGGAGGAAACTCGGTAAACAACCCGGCTGGCGCCGCAACTTAGCGTCCTCTGATTGGCTGCTCCTTTCGACCCTGATATTCGTACGCCCTGTTACGTCAAAATCAATGGAAAAAAATAATTAAAATAACACTCTAACTGAAGCTTAACTAATAAAAATAATAAATTTATGTCTTGAAATAACAAATCAATTTGCTTATTGAGTGTGAAATACCTTTTTGTATTCGATTCTCGCACTAAAAAATGAGAACTATTTACCCTTTTTCTCGTAGAACATTTGTACACTGCAAACTTAAGGTCGGTTTTGGTATAGTGTTAATTCAATGGAGAAAAAACTATTTTCTCTGCCACAGTTCTCTGGCTGTAGAGAGCATTTTCACAAGCCGATTTTTTATGTGATAAATGCAGCTGACTTGTAGGTCCCTACAGTCTTACTCTTTGAAATAGGTTAGAATATTTTTTTTATAATTTCCAATGAATAATTTTACAAAAAGTATTCGAAGCAATTTTAAAAAGTGGGATTATGGAGACCTGTAAGTTAACTACATTAATTATTTAAAAAAAACCATTTGTAAAAATATTCACTACAGGAGCAGAAATGTGGCAGAGAAAATAGTTTTTTCCCATTGGATTAACACTGAGGCACTTGAGTTTGGAGACCCACGGTCCAGCGCGCCCATCATCATTGTTCGTTACTCATTTAAGCATCATTTTCAACATCATTGTTCGTTACTTGATTATAATCTCAGCTAATTACGGTATTGAAGTATATAATTCATCCTAGGGAGCAGTTTTTAATTCAATGGAAAAAATGTCATCCAATAATGCCAAAAATATTTTAATACATGGATAGAAAATTTCGGACATTTTCCGGCAAATATCAATAGTCACCAGCGATTATGGATATTCATCAGTTTTCAAACATTCACCACAACACATACATTATTTATTGATTCTTTTGTTTCTAAAAAAGCAATATAAAAATCCTATTAAACGTACTGTATCACATCGCTGTTATAAATGCACAATAAATTGTACTTAAATGTCCTTATTTTTATAATTTAACAGGGCATAAAACAGTTTTTAAAGGCCGTTTGTGTCATTTCATAGGTAACTATTCCAAATAAATGCCTATTATATCACAGCTGAAAGACAAAATGGAAGGTTTTTAATACAGGGTAATAAATTGTCAGAAAGTCGTACAACTGAATGATTTATAATCGAATATAGAAAAAGAAAACGGAAAGCAATATATAATGTAAAGAAGTTTCATTTGCTTGAAGATTAGTTTAGCAAATTTATATTTATTTCTTTCCAATGGGGTTGTTTCACGTCGAGGATGGCAACAACTCCAACGGTTTGTGTTCATTTGTTGCCTGGAAATACTTATGTTTTGGTATTAGAAAATTTGTTATATAAGAATATTTTACTTATTAATTTTTTAATGCCCACTTCTTGCTGTGTTGTTGGTTGTTCAAAACATTTCTTAGGGAAAACTTGCATAGAAAAAATTCTTTTCAGCCATATCGGTCATTTTGAGAGTGAAACCGAAGCAACCAATGAAATCGTAGTAAGGAAACCGAAGTAACCAATGAAATCGCAGTACTATATAAAAATGAAAACACGTGCGTTACATCATCAGAAACATTAAATTACTTTTTTGCGGCTTTGTTAAGAATGCTTCGATTAAAAAATCCGGAATTTCGAAGTTTTATAAAAGTAAAAGGTGACCAACTGAATTCAAAAGTATAATAAACGAACAATAAAAGAAAATACAAATTTCAAAAATTAAAATGTTAAGGACTTTTATATTAAACTGTTTATTGCGTTACGCAATGTTCTGAAATGAAGAGTACACGGGAAAAAACCGATTGATTTTTCAGAGAAGTTTCCTTAGCAGGCCACTTTGGCGATGATAGCGAGTGATCGCCTAAACTTGTGTAAGGAAACCAGTTCCTACCATAGATATCATAGTTAAAGAAATATAGTGGCATATCACGTGACCTCCAATGCTAACGACGGGACGCCCAAGCAATGAAGTCAGAGTTGTAGGTCACGTGATATGCCAATGTAGTACTTTAACTACTATATCTGTGGCTCCTAGCTACCGAGTTCAGGCGATTGGCGATCCCGACCCTTGGACCAAGCGAAGAAGAAAGAGAGAAACGGGTTTTATGCCGCCAAGCAGACAGTTGCGGGCGACCGCCTAATGAATCAATCGTTTCTTCCCGTGTACTCTTCAAATGTAAATATTAAATAATTATTATAATGTAAATATTGTTATATTATAACAGCGGGTTTTTTTTTCTGATTTTACTTTTCAATAACAAAAAAAAAATCAATTTTGAACACTTTAAGCTAAAAGAGCTTCGACAAAAGAAAAATACTTCGATAAAAAAACAAGAAATGTTAAGCTACAACAACTTTCTCGCCACAATTCCAAATTGGGACATCGAATAAGAAAAACCAACACAGAATAAAACTGGAAAAGTCAAAAAGTTTTCAAACTAAACTTTCAAAATATTGGAGTTTTTTTTTTCTTCCAAAAAAACAAAGTTTGACTGATGCTAAGTTCCCTGGGCTAACAAAGTATGACAGATTTCCCGCTGAAAATGATAAATCGGTTTTATTTTTGTATAAAAACTGACAAATAGAACGTTCTTCATCTTCGACCCAGTATAATATGAAAGGCTATATAAACGCCTTTCAATATGTTTCATAAATTTAAGGGGAATTTTTTAAGTTTAACCCTGTAATGCATTAATTTTTTTTTCAGCCCGAAAAAAAATATTTGTATCTTTAGTATTCATACATTATGGGAAAAATACTGAAAAAAATAACTGCATTGGAATTTAAATAATTTGAATTTTTAATATGTTTGCCATATGGCAATAAACTAACTACAAAACTCCAATTTTTATAAGAATGACTGGATAATGACTGGAAAACTACTAAGTATATTTTAAAATAACCCTCTTGAACTATAATTATGTTTTCAAAATAATTTATTTGTAATTTAGTACCATTATTATTATACTTTGAGTACTTCCAAAAACGTAATCATCTATCTACACTGTCATCTATGAAGGTTATTTGATGGAAGATTGAATAAAGGTACTTTTGCAGTGGTTGTAACAATAATTATTTTATTGCCTATGACTTATGACTTTCTTGGTGGGGGGCAAGATCGCCAAGCACTGCGACTATAAGTCTATTGTACTTAACCCCAGAAATGACACAAGCACAAGAGACACACAAAGAAAGAGACGACACAAACACATAGACAAATAACAACATTTATTGACAGTCACAAACATCCATGCCTGACCGGGATTCGAACCCGACCTCAGCAGCTCCAAAGGCTAGAATCCTAACGAGTGTGCCACCGAGGCGGCTATTTTATTGCCTAACAGTTTCGTTTATTTTCCAGAGGCACGCTTATAAACCTTCGTCAAGTAAGACAGAAACAATCACACTCACATAAGTGGATCCATCTAATTTTTAGAGACAGATGCCAACTAGAGGATCCACATAATTGACTTGTCATCCCCAGATATATTGATTTGGTATGGGAACTTGGAGGACTTTTGCGACCACGACGGATTTAACGTGCACCTGTCACCGTTAGCGTGCACAGTGGTCTTCGGAAGGCAGCGGAGCTCGAACCTTAGTAATGCCAGTCCAAGACCTTACCGACCAGGCTCATAGCAATGGGTCTCTCCCTGAAATGTTACATTTGGTGGCTTCCCATGGCTGATGTGCAATAACAAGACGTCTTCATAGAAAGTGTTTTTATAAAAGATGAATTGATTAACGTAAAAAAGTTGCAAATTTGTGACATATGTATTTACATTCACTCAAATAACGGGTCCGGGCATCGCCAAAACTGCTGCCGACCTATAAACGGCCCGTGCAGCCAAAAATGTCCAACGAATAATACCCCGTGTAAGGGAGTGCACGTTAAATATCCTTCACTGCGGTCCTAACGCTACGTACGATGTCGCAATTAATGGTTGCGTGAGGTGCCTATTCAGGTGTTGGCTCGTCACCTGACTGTGGTTCTAAAATACGACGCCCGTCGCCAATAGCCCTCGTGTAGCTCTAGTGCGACGAAAATTCAAACCTAACCTCACTGAAATAAAAAATGAATGATTGAATGCATTAAAAAAGCAAATAATTTATTTAGAATTTTTAATAATTATATTTGTAACATTCATCTCTTATAACTTCTAAATAACTGAAAGTATTCTTAAAAGGACCTTAACTTTTCCCTAAAATTTAAAGTAAAAACCTCGAGTAAGACTATTTCGCTCCCTAAAATTTGTTTTCCTTTAATATCTATATACTTTTTTCCCAGAAGCAAATTAACTTCATTTTTCTACTGGTTTTCTCTCTCAAAAGTTTCCTTTTGGTATTTTCCCTAGCTGTTTGGTATATGAAATAAAATGTTGTTCTTTTTCACCTCTTATACAGCAGTGTTGGCCAAATATTAATTACAAAAAAAATTGAAGAATAAAAAATTAATTAATTATTAAATTTAACCACAACAACTAACAATTAATCAATTGTAGCTTTGGAAAATTACAATTAACAATTATTTAATTGTTAACCATTGTAGTAACAATTGAAAAATAATTTTTAATTGTTTTTGTTAATTTCAATTAAAAATAACAATTATCCACTTTTTAATTCGTCTTAAATCTAAGACTTAGTTTAATTTTTTTTAAATCTCTACTCATTTCGTTTTAACACATTAATTAATTGATAGTTTTAATTGCTTCATAATGAAAATATACAAGGGTAAAAAAATAGTTTTGACATTTAACGTGGTCCCGAATTTATTTTCTTTTATCCACCTACTACCTTATAATTACTAAATTTCACTGATTAACAATACAATTTTGTTAAAATTCCCCTCAAACAAACAAGGAAAAATAAAACAACGCCATTTTAAGTGGTACTTATAAGTACGTTAGTACATAAAGTGTTAAACAATTTCAAATTTGTTTAAAACACAAATCGTTCACATTTATTAAACCATGAGATATTCACATGGATTAACACACAAAATATCAAAACAGTCTAAGAAAACTCATTCTAAATATTCGTTTAAAGATGTCGAATATTGAAAAGAATTCCTAAAATATTGAAACGAATTTTTTAAAAAATTATATAATAGCATCAATTCAATTTCTTCACCTTACGTACAAGAACCGAGAACAGCTCTCCCTCGAAAACAACCTAAACTTCACTCCCTTTGGTATAGAGCTGTCCAATGCGATTTTGATGAAAAGTAATTTCGCCTACTGGAGACGGGCAGATTTAGACGTCCCCGGAAGACTTTGTTCTTTAGACGTCGCGGGACATTAGCGGAGGAGACGTCGGTGGCAATTGAGAGCACCTGACAGCGAGATCCCTGATAGGGCGTCCTCTCGACTGCGATTGACACTTTTAGTGTTGCACTGTTTTGTATTAGTGTGTCTTTTGTCGTATGGCTTCGGTCATAGACTAGTTAGGTTTATAGCATCCGAAATCCTTTTTTAAGACTCCGAAATTTTTGCTTTTACTTGGCTTGAAAAACCGCCCGTAATCCCGTCCTCGGCGGTCGAAAATTCCCTGAGGATAACGAATTTCTTGAATCTGACGTCCTCGTGGACGGGCGTTTCCCGTTAATGTTATTGTTGCAGAAATCTCTAAATCATTGGCTTGATTGAGGAATAGTTATTAACCTAGCATTAGTAACCTAGTATTTCTTTTATTGCTGTAAAATGTAATCCTAGTAATTGTTAACACTTTCAGTCCCAGTGATGCCATTTGGCATCATCACTTTCAATATTTTTTTTAAAAAATGTTAATGTCCTGTTACGACATCCAAACACACATCATTCGATTCTTTACAGAAGTCAGAACTACTTTTTTTTTATTTAGAAAATAGCTAACAAGCGTTTCACTTGATTTTTGATCACTTGATTTTTTCCTGTCAAAGGCATGTAACGAGAATAAAACATGTAAAAATATATTCAGAAATAATAAAAAAAAAGTAACTTTAATTATTCTGTGCCAACTCTTGATGCTCCGACGTACTTTTTAGAACCACTTAAAAGGTCGTTGTCTTACTTTTCACGGTGGTTCTTGCAAGAAAAAAGATGGAATTGGGGCTTTTTTAATGTAGTAGGTGGTTTCGTTGTTTCAACATGAAGAAGACCAAAAAGGTAACACATATTTCATTCGACAAAATGTCATTTTAATCAGCTTAATTTATAAACAATAAGTAAAAAGGAGGAAATGAGAAAATAAATTTGTGACATAGAGTACATTTTATGTCCCAACTTATTTTTACCATTTTATATTCTATTAAATTACAATAGCTATCAATGAAATGTTCAAAGACAGATAATTAAAATGAAAACTTAATTCGGGCCAAAAATGGGTCATTCAGAAAGTAATGTTATCTTGGAATGATTGACTTTAGTGTCCGTCGCAACATAAGAAAAGTTAAAGTTCTTAAATTAAAAAATTCTTATTTAAAGAATCCTTTTTCCATAGTAAAATATTCGCTTTCATATTTACACTTAAAGTAAAATGCAGATTTTTTTCATCCTTTTTCTAAAGTTAATTAAAATTTCTAAGAAGATTATTTCCACTTTCAATTTTGAAATCCTATTGTCCGTAAATTAAACGTATAATTAAACTTTAAGTTTACAATTGTTAAATAATAATTGTGCTTTAAAACAAAATCTTAAATATTTTTTTCTCATACAATGGAACAAAAATCTTCTAAACATATGCAATTACTTTTAAAGCTATTGTGTCTAACCAGTGCATCAAAAAAAAATTCCTGATATATTTTTGAATTTCATCTTTATTCTAAATATTCGCACAAAGGCAATTAAGGAAAAAAGTTCATAGTTACGAAATTTTTTACGAATAAATGTTATTTATGAAAAACGTCTCAACATTTTAAAAATGCACTCGCAAACAAGGGAATTTTAATACGATTTTTATTTAAAATATTCAACCGTCTTTAATAGAATAAATATTCTTCTTTAATTCTTCCTTCCTCCCTAGATCTCCAAGTTCAACCGAAGAGCTTAGTGGAAGAACGTGCTAAGTGACATGTTTGAAAATTTTTAAATTTTTGTGTCAACGAACGTTATATTCTATCCTTTAAAGATATCAAGCCTCTCTTTTTTCCTAAACTTAAAGTTAAATGCAATTTTTATCGTTTGAAAGTACAGTTTTTAACGTATTTAAGAGCAAACGGTAAACTTTAAAGCTCATTTTCCCGTTTTCAACTTCTTGTCACTTAGCACGTTGTTCCACTAAGCTCTTCAACTGTCCATGTACTGTGAAGCCTTTCCCTATTGTGCCGAATTAATGACGTATTTCGCGAGAGGGGGGCCCACCGCAAACCACTCACGTCGCCATTATTTCTCCTGGGAAGAATGGCAACAGTAATTTGGAATTCTTTAACGAAAACGGATTTTTCTTGCGTGTTTTTGTAACGAATTCCGATAAAATCGATGCGAGTCGCTTCTTTATGAGCGAGTTCAAAAAGTCACTGCATTGTTTTGTGTGGGACAACGAACTGAATGAGATGAACTGAGCATCTCTGGGGCCTGGGTGGCCTAGCGGGTTTGATCACAGCACATTAAGCGAACAGTCTGAGCGCTGTACCGGATGCTGGTTCGATTCCGCCTTCGTCATCTGTGTACGCTCTCTCTCTGGGTCACTAAAAATTCTGTCTGTGATTGTCATACTTAAAGAATTTCGTGTAATGTTTTCCGACTTCCTCTTTCTAGCCTCCTGTTGGAACTTTAATACATCCAATAATGTCTCTTAATTTAGATATCTGATCACGTGAGACGGCACCCAACAGAATTTCGAGCCACATTATGCGCTAAAGCAGTCGGGACTTCGGACTCCACAGTTTAACGAACACAAACGAAAGTTTATTAGCCGGTCTCTGATCAAGTTGGAAAATAAATCTACCAATCTACTTTATGGCACTAATGCCCAACAATTAATTAAAACAATAAAATATTCTCTGACCCAACGCGCGCGCGACACGAAATAGATAAAAATGTACTTATGAATTTTTTTTAACAAAGCATATTGATAGCATAAAAATAGCTTAAGTATAGTTTAGATGGTGGGTAGGCACATATATTCTGGTTTATGTGCTTGGTCAGAGACAAGCTTATAAACCATCGTCAAGTAGGACAACACAAGACACACACAAACACATCTGACAGATGTTGCCATCTGACGCCACCTCCACAATTTAGACATGTCCCTGAAGGGGAGGGAAATTTTCTCCAGGAACCTGTACCCATGGTGAACTGCGCAATGACCGACCACAGGACTTTCGGACCCAACAGATTTTACGAGCACGTACTCCGCATATACTCGGTAAGTCTTCAGTGGCACCGGGTCTCGAACTCTCAACCTTCCGATCTGGAGTCCGAGATCGTGACCACTAGGCTCTTTACAGCCCCATGTCATATAATTACAGAAATTAATTTAATGTTTTCCAGCTGCCTATTTGTAGCCACCATTCGGTGCTTTAACACAGTCAATAATGCCACGTAATTAAGAATCCTGGTCAAGTGTGAAAGTCGACACGTGAGAAGGCACCAACGGAACTTCGAGCTACATCGTTCGCTAACACTATCGAGACTTCGGACTCCACAGTTCAACGAACACAAACGAACATTTATAAGCCGGTCTCTGATCAAGTTGGAAAATACATCTACCAACCTACTTTATGGCACTAATGCCCAACAATTAATTAAAATATTAAAATATTCTCTGACCTAGTGACACGAAATAGATAAAAATGTACTTATAACTATTTTTAACAAAGCATATTGATAGCATAAAAGTAGCTTAAGTATAGTTTAGATGGTTGGTACTTGGTAGGCACATATATTCTGGTTTATGTGCTTGGTCAGAGACAAGTTTATAAACTTTTGTCAAGTAAGAAAGACACAACCCACATAAGTAACAGATGCTGCCATCTATCGCCACCTCCCCAATTTAGACATGTTCTTAAAGAGGAGGTAAATAGCCTCTAGTGCCCTGTACACATGGGAAACTGCGTAATGACTACCCACAAGACTTTCGGACCCACAGGTACAGTTTAGACTTTCGCTAAAAAAGAAGATTATAAGACTTTTCTAACTGCTATTCGACTTTTCTTCTTTTACAAACTAACCACTAGAATAAGTAATAACCTAAGTAATAGTCCAAGTAATAACCCCAAACCCATGTGACTTGGATAAGCGTAATTTCAGCTTTCTTTGTTTGTCTCTGTTTAGGTTTTCCCAGAGTCTCAGTCTATCCTTATTTCAAGTCTTTGATGGCGATGGACAACGAATCTTTTGCGCGACAGATCATTAGCAGATCAATTAATCATTGACTTCAATTTCCGAGATTGTGTTCCCCGGTTTCCTTTATTTGTATCTTAAAAAAAAGAAAAATATCTGTTTTCGAGGGCTGTTTGTAATTAAATCTTAATAAGCAATTAAAGTAGCTGTTTTGCTTTAAGACAAAACGGAATGAGCAATCTAAGACCTTTAAAAATCATAAAATCGGTTTTGCTAAAAGCATCGATTTTATTTTTTTATTCATTCCTCCATCCATCCATTCAATCATTCCTTCATTCATCGATCCCTCCATCCATCCCTTCCTCCATTCATTCATTCATTCCTCCATCCATCCATCCGCCCATCAATTCATTCATTGTAATAATAAGGTGCGCAAGTACAAACTAGCAGAGCAATGTGTTTTTATTAAGCGAAGACCATAGCAATAACATTCGAATATCAAAGCTAAACAGGTAGTCATGGTAAAGGTCATAATTAAAGTACAAAGAGTTACTATTATGCCACACATTTGCTATAAGTAGCTGTTTTGCTTTAAGACAAAATGGAATGAGCAATCTAAGAGTTTTAAAAATCATAAAATCAATTTTGCTAGATGCATCGATTTTATTTCTTTATTCATTCCTCCATCCATCCATTCAATCATTCCTTCATTCATCGATCCCTCCATCCATCCCTTCCTCCATTCATTCCTCCATCCATCCATCCATCCATCCACCCATCAATTCATTCATTGTAATAATAAGGTGCGCAAGGAAAAACTAGTAGAGCAACGTGTTTTTATTAAGCGAAGACCATAGCAATAACATTCGAATATCAAAGCTAAACAGGTAGTCGTGGTAAAGGTAATAATTAAAGTACAAGTTACTATTATGCCACACATATGCTATCAACCCGTGACTTCATATACATGACATCCCCCTTTATTTAATAAAAGAATGTTCTTGAACGAATTGACAATAAAACAGAAGCAGTTGATGATTTGGAATTTTGTTTCAAAATTTTCATATCTTAAAAAAGTACAGCTATATACTTAACAAGTAGGTTTGTAACAGAAACTTTAATTTATTATTTCAAAGAATAAAGTTTCTAGAACCATTGTTGTGTATGGAAATAGCGATATAATTCTAATAAAAATTCATTCTTATGGTTTCTAAATGAGCATTCAATTTTGCATATTTTTCTTTAAATATGTGAAGTATTTCGAATTCGAATTCTTTTTTGTAGAGATTTTCAATGTCTTCTAATTTCGATGAGCTGAAATTTTTGACGATTGACGCTTTTTCACACTTGTCTGTAGAATTAGTAATTTGGGCTATGAAAAAGCTATGAAATGGGCTATGAAAGGGCTATGAAATTTTTTACGATTGACGCTTTTTCACACTTGTCTGTAGAATTAGTAATTTGGGCTATGAAAAAGCTATGAAATGGGCTATGAAAGGGCTATGAAGTTTTTGACGATTGACGCTTTTCCACACTTGTCTGTAGAATTAGTAATTTGGGCTATGAAAAAGCTATGAAATGGGCTATGAAAGGGCTATGAAATTTTTGACGATTGACGCTTTTTCACACTTGTCTGTAGAATTAGTAATTTGGGCTATGGAAAAGCTATGAAATGGGCTATGAAAGGGCTATGAAATTTTTGACGATTGACGCTTTTTCACACTTGTCTGTAGAATTAGTAATTTGGGCTATGGAAAAGCTATGAAATGGGCTATGAAAGGGCTATGAAATTTTTGACGATTGACGCTTTTTCACACTTGTCTGTAGAATTAGTAGTTTGGGCTATGGAAGTGGGGATGACGGACAAACGGACTGAACGATAACAATACCTTCCACTTATTCTATAAAATTTGGATATGGTTCAATTATACTGTTGTATATTAGTTGAATATTGGAGATTTATGCAAACGATTTTATCGAAACAGCAATCGATGAAATAGTGTGCCCATTATATGATATGGAACAAAAAACAAAATTATTCACATTTTAAAGTATATGCGACGGGTAGATATTCAGAAAAAAAATACATCCTTTTATAACTAAAGGATAAATATTTTTCGTATGGAACTATGTTTAAACTATCTACAAATAAGTATTTTGTTTTACTGAAGCATAAAAGTTTTTCGAGATAATTTGCAAACAAACTTTTTGAAATTGAATTTAGTTGTATGCAACTAAACACATTTTCTTTAACTATCTACAAATAAGTGTTTTGTTTTACTGAAGCATAAAAGTTTTTCGAGATAATTTGAAAAACAAACTTTCTAGAAATTGAATTTAGTTGCATATTACCAGCTAAATTTTTTTAAACTACCTTTGAGCGACTTTACTGTGAAGTTGGGTTTTTATATCGTTAAAATATTTACTAATAATGCATCAGTAAGAAAATAATTATCAAAAACGTTAGATTTTAAGATACTATTGGAGATATATGGATTGAATATTGCATAAAACTTTGACTACTTTTTATGCGTTGTAAAAATTTTTAATCATATTTTCTTACAAACAGGAAAATAAGTGGGAAGTAAATATCAAGTATTTATTATAAACACAGTTTGTAAGGTTTGCACTCAACTAAAACATTCATTACTTAAAAAAATTAACTATAAAATAGTTATTTAAGCAACTAGTACCGAAAATGACACTTTATTAAGCTAGTGGCTTTTAATTCACGAGACCGTAAGTCGAGTAAAATAATGACAAGAGCTTAATAAAGTATTATTTGGCACGGGCTTGCGTATACAATATTTTTATAATAACGTGCAAAAGCGTGAAATTTGTATTCTTACTTTTGTCATATTTAATTTCCTTTAATAATTTTTGTAGAACTTGCAGTTTCCATGGAGATAGAAAATGCAAATGTAATGAACCAATAAGTGAGTTTCATGACCCTTTATAGTTTTCATGGAGATAATCTTGTCATCATTTTGTTTTTCTATCAATCAGATACTCTTATTTACTTTAACCGCACTGGTGCCGAAAGTCCCACTTTCGACACTGTCTGTGACGTAAGCACGTAAAGTGTCATTTTCGTAACGATTTATGAATGAATATGATATAAAAAAAGGTGAAATTTTTGCATGTCGTTGTAAAAATATCATTTTAATGAATGATTTTGTTATTTTGAAACACATATAGATGTTTCTCTAGATTTTATCTATACATTTTTTATACTTCCACCGACATCAATGAATGTCTATTTGTATCATCTAAATTATCTTGTCTGGGAAGTATACTTCCCACAACCTTAAAGGGTTAATCTGCATATCTATAGCTTTCATTTAAGACCAAGATTATGGATTTATGTTTATTAGTTTTCTTTTCATAAGCAGTTTCGAGAAATTCTGAAACTCAGCTTTTACCTATACATTTACTTTTTTTTGTGATTCCTGAAATGTAATGTTTTTCAACAGTTAAGAACATTTTTACATTTTTCTCATGAACTGTAAAAGATATCAACATGGTTTTTTTTTACTATTTCTTCTCCATTAATAGCTCTTTAATTTAAATTGAGGAATTTCAAATATCTCTGCTAAGAAAAAGGTTTTATAATTAAAAGCGGATTTTTCGGGGGGTTTTAATACATATTTTTTTAAAAAAAATCAATGTAAAAGTATTTTTTATGCTGAGAAATATCCTCAATTTAAATCAAAGAGCTTAAGGAACAAATTATAAAAAAAATCATAGCGATATCTCATAAAGTTCCAGAGAAAAATGTTCCGAAAATTAGTAAAATATAATATGGACGGGATAGAACCCTCCGACTCCCTTTAAAGTAAGCTGCACTTGCAATAATTTTTTTTATCAAAGAGCAAGCAATGACGTGGGTTTAAAGGCACACAACTTTAATGTGACCAGTGAAATCACGGCTATTCTTTCTTCCCTCATCCCCTTGAAAAACAACCGCACTTACTGCAAAACCACACTCTTAAAACAAAAGAGTGAAATCCACTCCAGCAGGAGAAGTGCATTTTCGACACTGGAAAGGAGTGAATATTAACTCAGACTGAGTTAAAATCACTCGTTTGGAGTGATCCTGTTGGAGGTTTAACACACAAAGGATCCACTCCAAAAGGAGAAGTGCATTTTCCCGACTGGGGAATTAATCAGACTGAGTTAAAATAGCTCGTTCGTTTTAAGAGTGCAGATAACTACTTTCTAAACTGAACTACAACAAAAAAATTCTGAAATGATGGTCGTTTGATCGCACGTCGTCGTTCAGTTGCATCTATATACTATTACATTTTACCTTTTAGAGACAACCCCCGAAATACGTTCAAAAATACTTATTAATTTGGCAAATATATGAAAGTGAAAATCGACAGTTTTGGTATTTTGACCGTATTACTTTATGACTTTTGTTTTTGCTGGAAATCGGGTGTTGAGATCGGAATTTTTAAAGATGTTGCTCATTTCAAGCCATTGATGTTGCTCATATACACTCTTAAAACAAACGAGCGATTTTAACTCGGTCTGAGTTAATTTTCACTCCTTTCGGTGTCGAAAATGCACTTCCCCAATAGGAGTGGATTTCACTCTTTTGTTTTGTAAAACCTCCAGCAATTTTAACAACAAACGAGCGATTTTAAGGCGATTATGACCGATTTAGGCCGATTACGAGCGATTTAGAAGTTGATTTCACTCCTTTCCAGTGTCAAAAATGCACTTCTTCCATAGGAGTGGACACTACTCTTTTGCTTTAAGAGTGTAGACGACTTCTAATGCAAATTTTGGAACGAATAATTAATTATAAACTTTTTTCTTAAAAATGACACACTTTCTCGTAATCTTCTATTCAATAGCAGGCTAGAATCAATGTGGTGGAGAGGTTTTTTTCCCAAAGCTTGTACCTAAAGATATAAGCTCTAAAAGATTATTGGCGACATTATTAATCGGAAGGAAGATTAAAAGATTATTATTAAGCAACATTATTAATCGGAAAGGTAAAAACTTTTTACGTATTCTGCTGTGTCAAGCTTGTTTCGTTGCTTCCAGCAACCTTTCCACATAGCTTCCCGATGTCCTAAACATCGACGAATCTTTCAATGAAATAGGGGATAAAGTTATTTGGTATTTGTTCACATTTATACTTACCTTTACTAATATTGGAAATTCGATATTATTGTTTATTCCTTCTAAGGATTTTTAATACTATATGTTGTGTAAATTGACTAAAAACATATTTTACAGTTGTACAGTTATTTTTTAAAGAAATATTATACGATAAAATATACGAATTTTATTAAATATCATTAAAGTCCCCAATACCCCTAAATATCGATCTTGTTATCGATACCATCTTGTCACGTCTAAAGTCCCCTGTCACAAGCTAGGTCATGTCTCCTCAAGGGCTGATATCTACAATGGACAAGCGAAAGACATTCTCGTCCCCCTTAAATTGATAAGAGCTGTAACGTCTTACGTTTCCGCCGACATTATTGTTATAAAGAGATCTTTCATTGATACGGGAAGATGTTCAAGTAACAAGACTCGTTAATTCAACAAGTAAGCTAATGAGTATCGTTTTAATGAATTAAATTATTACTTTAAAACATATATAAATGCTTTTTCTAGCTTTTGTCTATACATTTTGTAAGGGTCCTGCTCAGATTTTGTAAAAGCATATGTACGGTGGCAACAGGTTTTACTGTAGAAAAAGGGAAAAAAATAAGTTTTAAAAATGTACGAGTTTGAAAGGTGAAGTTGGTTCGGTTAAAATAAAGTATTTCATAAAAGAAAATATTTGTTTCTTTTGAGTTATTGAATTCCATCATCGGCCACTACACATTTGTTCTTCCGCCGACACCAATAAAAGTATATTTGTACCTAGGTTTGTATTATCGAAATTATCTTGTCACATCCGAAATTCTTATGCAGAGCAACAATGTCAATGAGTTAACAATGCCAATGATTTAACAATGTCAATGAGTTAACAATGCCAATGAGTTAACAATACCAATAAGTTAGCAATGCCAATGATTTCACAATGTCAATGAGTCATAAATGCCAATGATTTAACAATGTCAATGAGTTAACAATGCCAATGATTCAACAATGTCAATGATTTAACAATGTCAATGAGTTAAAAATGTCAATGAGTTAACAATGCCAATGAGTTAACAATGTCAATGAGTTAACAATGCCAATGAGTTAACAATGTCAATGAGTTAACAATGCCAATGAGCTAACAATGCCATCTCATTAGACGGCATACACATCAAACCAGGTGTAATAAATACTCTTCCTTGAAATTAATAGTCTTTAAACTTTGTGATAGTCCAGATGAGATAATACAAAGTGTGCAAGTTCTCAATGGACGATGTCCGCAATAGACAAGCGATAGACATTCTCCCTCCCGAAACTGATAAGCTTTAACGCTTTACTTTTCCTCCCTCAATACTTTTATAAAGAGATCTTTCATCGATACGGGATGACGTATAAGTGTAAATTACGTGGAAAATGTTCATATACGGTAATATACTTGTTGGGATGCGAAAATAGACTAGAAATACGATTATTGAAAAAAACCTACCAGATTTATTGAATAAAGCATAAATATAATTAAATTCTGCCAAACTTAATTCAACAAAGAAAATCTACTACCTTATTTTACCAAATAAATCGTCGTTCTAATGAATCATATGGTTGTCATACAATTATTTTTGGTCTGAATTTAGTTTATTAAAAAATCATACCGTGATCTAAAAAGCCTCTTTACGCAACAAGGTATTTGTTAAAACCATTAGTAATGCGACTATAAAAAATGGATAAAGTTGATTTTACAAATGAAATTTATGTAAAACAATATGTACGAGTAAAATTTATAATATTATACGGAAAGTATTTAAGACTTATGCCATAATTGTACGTATGAACTTTATAATCATATATTTTAAAAATCATAGAATTCATCAAACAGTAGGTTGAAATGTTCAAGATTTGAAATCCAGCGAATGTTAATTGAACTTGTAACTGTCCAACAAATTTAAAATGTCTAGTAGATAATTTTAAATTCAACATTCTCAAAATATTAAAATATATTTCCGCAAATTAATTTAATATTATCTTCAAAAATTAAATATATTTAGTTACAAAATATTTATTACAATTTGAGGACCTAATAGATATTCCTTCAATTTATTAATGTTTTTTATATAGCAACTTATTAACAATAACATATCAAATACAAAAAAAAAATAATCCCTAATATGTGTAAGTTCAAAATTTTGAATACTTTACAACTTTTATGATTATTCTAACTTTCTATAGCTATCTATTCCGGCAATTTCGAAACTGATAAAAGAAGAGTTGAATCCTTTTAATTATCTAATTATTAAAAAATACCATAAACTATTAACGAATTAACAATTTTTGGATCTCGATTAGAGTATATTTTTAAAGCACATAAGAAATACTAAAACTAAATTCATAGTTTTCATACTTTTTTAAGGCACTTAACTAATATTTTCTCGATGTGAAAATCATTATATTTGAAACGCAATATTTAACTGTATAAATAACGAATTTTCAAAACATATTTAACTTAAACAGGAATTTTTCTTTAATTTAATAAAAAATGGCTTTCTATAGTTGGTTTATTGTAAATAAAACTAATGATGATAGAATGTTTTACATCAACAGAAAATATGCATGCTAACAAATGCAAACTATTTTTGTAAATAATTGCTAATTTTAAAAGATCAAGTACGTTGATTGTTCTTTCAAAAATACAGTAAAAGTTCCCTTAGGAATCGAACAGCAAGTACGGAGAAAATCACCCATTACCAAACTTATTCAACCCCATAAATAATAATTAAATAAATAAAAAAAATCATTTATACAACCCATATTCAAAATACATCTGCAAAAAAAATTACAATACCTTTCATTAAAACATTTTTTAATATTATGAAAACAATATACCAACAAAATCACTCCAATCAGAAAACAACAAATTCCACTCACCCCTTTCACCAACCGGCAGACGACTTCCCAGACAAGTTTCCTCACACACCTCGGCTCAAACTTCTCCCCAAAAAGTTCTTCCCCAATCGGATGCTCGGAGAATACTGGAGGAAACTCACCCTCTCGCGATCCCTCTTCATCCCGAGCTTCTTTCGGGCATGCGCAGAGAGAGTTGGGAGTTTCGGGTTTGATTTGGTTTGAATTGTCGTCGCACACACTCTCAGAAATAACACTTTCATTTTTGAGGATTCATGAATCCTCGAGCATCATTTCGTTAATTTTGACGATTGTTTCGTCAAACTATCACGTGACTTTTGAGTAAACGCGAATCCTCACTTTTCCGATCGTGATTTGACGATTCTGTATCTTGATTTTGAGGAAACTGTATCTCATTGTTTTACTCACATGCTCAAAAATGACGAAATATTTCTTTAGATTAGACAACATTCAAATCCTCATAAAAATGACGATTCAAATTACCTCACTTTGAGGAAACGAAAACTCGGAGCATTTGCCAGTAACGGAATCGTCAAAATTACGGAAAATTTCGTCGTTTTTGAGCATTCATTTCTGGGAGTGCACTAGAGCTTCAATTAATACTTTCTTTATTTTATACAGTATTGAGAAAAATGATCAGAGCCCAGATTCAAATCAGCATTACTCGATAGATGTTTCGTATAGATTTATATATACACTTCGAAGACATTTGTTCCCAAAAAAGGAATATAAAATTTGCGTAAATTTAACATCTGAAGACTCCAGCAAAATCCTACACGTATATTCTTAAACTGAACATACTTTTCATTCAAATGTATTGTAAAAAGAATGTTTTGCAAAGAGAATTCAGGCAACAAACAGTTTTGTAAGAATTTCCAATTTTATACAATTTTTTTTCTTCAAAATCTGAAAGTTTAACTCGAATACACTTATTGCTCGATGTCACCAAGGCCATTTGCACATTATGATTAAACACTTTAAAATTGATGTTTACCTTAATGTTTATCGACAGTAAAAACGAGTTAACGAAAGCAAATCGATCGATAAAGTATTATCTTTTTAAAGTAAGATATCTTACAAAGCTTGAATCATTTGATAGGCAACAAAAAAAAATTTGAGAACTCATAATTGTATTTAAAAAAAAAACTCTAAAAATCTGAAAGGTGTTTTTTAATTGCACTTCATGTTCAATATCACCAATGACATCTACACATTATGAGCAAACAGTTTAAAATTAATGTTTACGTCAATGTTTATCGACAGTAAAGACAAGTTCAAGAAATTAAATAAAACAATATAATTGTCGTTTCTTCAATATAAAATATCTTACTACACTTAAATTGTTATAAAGGCCAAATAAGAGCATTGCAATAAAACAAAAATTCACTTTATTGTCCAATTTTTCTAACAATTTATTTAACATTGCACTGTTCGAAATTTAACTCTCAAAAATGAGTACCAAGATGTTCTGATTTTAAGGTGAGAACAATATTCTGAAAATTTAGTAAGCTGAATTTTCAAATTTCGGCTTTAAAAATAAAATCTCAAATATGATTGATAGTATGCCCTCGTTTTATTATGAAAACACTATTTTCAAAACACTCTCTCAAGGCAAGGCAAGACTATTCTTTGAAAAAGGGCACTTTAAAATAACAAATTCGAGATTATGCAGGTTCTTAAAATTCACTTTCAAATAACCTAAACACATATTCGCTACAGGACAAATACCTTTTTCTCAATCATTCCCAAAAGTGAGAACATGCATTGTATCAAATTTGACAGCTATGGATTCTTAGATATTATAAGCAATGAAGTTCTCAAAAATAAGAACATTATTCTTAAAATTGTGAACCCATTTTTAATATCTATCATTTTAGTAGGAAGATCCATTGAAATTCAGCAATGTACTACTTACGATACGGGAGAAATGAAAGAGGTAGATATAGGATATCTCTATTTGCATGAAATAAGGAAGGACTTAAGGAAAAGAAATTTTGAGACGTTAGAGGAATTTTGATGAATGTTACACAGGAGCGAAACGTGTTATGAAATATAACGATCTTGTGGAATAAAATGCCCGGGTAAATGTGTGTTTAATATAAAGGTCTCATGTTGGTTTAAATAAAGAGGACTTGTGTCTCCCAATTTCTGTTTACAACATCCTGTGACTGCAGCATATATATTCTTCATATAAACATAGTATTTTAACGAATATATTGGTATGGTATGGTATGATACATATATATTCCAGCTTGTGTGCTTGTTCAGAGAACCGCTTATAAGCTTTCGTCAAGTGGGACAGACACAGAAAGAAATTTTTACAGTCACAAAGAAATGAATAACACTTAGACAAATAACAACATTTATTGACTGTCACAAACATCCATGCCTGACCGGGATTCGAACCCGACCTCAGCAGCTCCAAAGGCTAGTACACTAACCATTCGGCCACCGAGGCGGCACGAGTATATTCTTTATGTAAACACAGCATTTTTAATAAATATATTCCTTATGCAAACATAGATTTTTTAACAAATATATTTTTTATGTATACATAGCATTTTTAACAAATATATATGGAAAAGTTTTTTTTTAAATATATTTTTAATTGAACAATTAATATGTACAGATAGTCACACCACTTTTAAAAGATTCTGATGTCTTAAACCCTGAAAATATACCACATTTTTTGGGCTATGAATACCCAAACTTGAGATGTCAATGTTAGGTAAATAATACTTCATTGTCGCACTTTTCAATATAAAACGCCATTAACCCTTTAAGTCCCAATGACAATTTGGCATCATCATTTTGGAAATTTTTCATGATCGTCTATAGCCATATTATGATATCAAAAAGCACATCATTCAATTCTTCAAGCTTTTTTCTATAAGAAAATATTTCTATGTTATCCCTATTATTTATTTTAATTATGATCAGAAGCATGATGATGCCAAATAGCAACACAAGGACTGAAAGGGTTAAAATTTGCTGATAAGCAAAACCACAATGGTCGTTGATATACATATATTTTCAGGCTTGTGGGCTTTCCACAATGGTCATTTTTTGGAAGCCTTTCGAAACCTAGCTTGAGATGAGGTGGTACATTATTTTTTTTTTTTTAAATATATACAAACTAGCAGTGTGGTCCCGCCTTACTGAGAACCCGTTAACTTAGCATTGCTTCCTTTTAGAGGCATGCTACTTGTGAAAATACAGTCAAAATCAAAACAAAATTAAATTCGTGTTGGTGCATGCGCTCTTAAAAAAGCAAGCACTGATAGAAGATGAAGGTATTAAAAGGTATCTATATTAAAAATTTCGAACTTTTTAGAGCAGTCTAAGTGGGTCTTTTGCGATCCACAGACATACACGCAGACAGACAGACTCTTTCTTTTATTATTATAGATTAACGCAGGGTAGCTGCCGGGAAGTTTATTTGCAAGGTTTAAGACACTTGTGACGTAACTGGGACGTCACCTTAGGCGTGGCATGGCAGTTCCAGTTCTCCATTAATGGATCACTAACTTGAAAATTCTATTAGACGACCTTAACCCTCTCAGTCTTATTTTAGGTTAAATATACGAGTTTCATAAGAAAAAAAATTCATTTTAATTTTTTATATGGTTTTTGAAATAATGCCAAAATTTTTTAACTGCGGAAAACAAGAAAATAAAAAAATGAACGCCTAAAAACACTTCGAGTGATATATTTTAAGGTATCTGACCATATTATTAAAAAAAATTCAGTAATTATTTTAACCGAAATAGTTTAAATTGTGTTTTAAATATGTGGAACTGAAGTGAACTTATCAAAAATCAGGTGAAACGCCTGTTGGCTATTTTCTGAATAAAAGAAACAGTAGTTCTGATTTCTATTGAGATTAATGTAACATATTGTCTAATACAGTGGTTCCCAACAGGTGGTCCGCGGACCCCCAAGGGTCCGCGAGCTATGCCAGAGGGGTCCGCAAGATGCTATTAGAATGAAAAATAAACGAAATGTATTTCGAATGATAACAGAATTTTTTTCGACGCTTCCTGCATGAGCAGAGTCCTAGCCCAAAACTATCACTCAAAATTTTCTCTCTAACTTTTCTTGACTTTACTCGTTTGCTTACTTAGCTCATGTGTTTCAATACTTTAATGTGTTAAACTTGAGCTTACAAGAAAAAAATGTAGACATGTTCAAATTTGAGGATAAGAATGGTGCTATGGTCAAAAAGTGTCAGATCTAGGCGCCAAGGATAGAAAACAAGTCACTAACTATGACTTTTATGCTTTAAAACAATTCTTGGAATCATCAGATGGAAATTTGCCTGACCAGATCAAGATAAATGTAGCCGAGCCACTAAGTTTAGAAAGTATTTCCCTGAACCTTACCCTGACGAAAAATATTCGAAATCCCTTCAGCTGCATAGTAAAAAAAATCAGGAACGTTACTGGGAAATAATGGGCAGCTGAGCTGCCCAATTTTTACCAGCAATGTTCCTCGAAGCTAATAGTAATGCTCCTAGTAGCCTTCTCCAAAAACATAGAAACAATCCCACTTAGAGCCAGCAACTTCTCTGGAAAATACCTGGAACCTTTCTGGAAAATACCAGGAGCCTTTCTAGGAAATACCAGGAACCGTTCAGAAAACTGAGGGGGCACCCAACGGAACTTCGAGCGACATCGTACGCTAACGCCGTCAGGACTTTGGACTCCACAGATTTAACGAGCTTGTCTGTTCCCGTGTACTCAGGCCCATGCGTTACGAATTGGATTTGCTACTCTTTCCTAGTACAGATATCCGATTTATAGGATGACTGGCAGTAGGTGGGATTCGAACCCCCGCACTCTTGAGAAGGCTGAATCCTGAGGCAAATGCCTTAACCACTCGGCCACGGACGGGCCATTCATGAACTTAGTTATACCAACAACCTTACAAAACAACTGATTTCAAGCGAGACGGAGGTTCATAGCAAACGTTGCCAGATTTGAAATGGAAAACCTGAAAATCCCTGAAACTTATCACGAAGCGATGGATACTTGAAAAAGCCGTCCGTATATATACCAGGAAAGTTCCTGGTATATATACGGAAATTTAAGGAAATTTTTTACAGTGTTGAAGAAATACACAAAATACAAGGTCTCACTGAAGAAGAGCAAGATCAACTTGTGGATCTGTCCAGCTGCGGTAGGATGAAAAATATTTTCATCGGTGATGAAATTACAGACTTTTAGGAATCAGCACGCAAGGACTACAAGAAATTTGGAGATAAAGCAATGAAAAAGATCTTTCTATTTACCACATATCGGTGTGGGCAAGCATTTTCCTCCATGTGTTTCATGAAAAACAAATATAAAATCGGCTCGACATGTGGTCGGATTTCAAAGTGAAAGTTTCAAGTTTGGAACCGAATATTTCCGAAATAACGGTACCAAAGGACAGATATAACTAATTTCATTAAGAACTTAAAGTTAAAAATGTTTACTGGAGTACTCTGTTGTAACGGTAAAAAATGTATGAAATATAAAAAGACTCTTAATTTGGCCCACTTCTTAATTTTAGGATTAGGATTAATAGGGGTCCTTGTCACAATAACGGCTTGATGAGGGGTCCACGAGAAAATTTTGTTGGGAACCCCTGGTCTAATAGAACAAAGTATGAAGAATCGAATAATGTGTTTGGATGGCATAACGGGACATATACATTTTTAAAAAAATATTGAAAGTGATGATGCCAAATGGCATCACTGGGACTGAAAGGGTTAACTAAGAAAATCCCCCCCCCCTTCCCCGGCACCTTATATTCTCAACTGAACTCTTCAAGCCAAACAAAACTTGAAACATCAAACGAAGTCTCACGTGTTTATGGCGATTCCTTTAATTGAATCGTCAAATGTGAAAAAGGAGCCAAGTTTCCTCTTTTTTTTTTTTCATTTGGCTATTTGTTTGCGAACGAGGTTTTTTTTTTTTTTTTGCCAAGTTGAGCGACACGATCAAGTTTGTCTCCTTATCACAATGAAAACTGATTTTTTTTCATTTATTATTATTATTTTTTGTTTGTTTCTACAAACGGATTTTACCAATCTTTCTAAGATATTTTCATTACTTTTGAAATAGAATTGAAGAGCTTAGTGGAAAAACGTGCTAAGTGACATTTTTAAACAAAAAATTAGATTTTTGTTTTAATGAAATATTACTAATTTCTTTCACGATAACACTGTTTCCCTGTTTTCTGAACTGAAGTTTGGTATATTTTTAAAGCTTTACAAGGACCGATTTTAACACATTTGAGTGCAAAACAAAAACTTTAAAGCTACTTTTCTCGTTTTCACCTTTTTGTCACTTAGCACGTTCTTCCACTAAGCTCTTCAATTCAATCTCTCACGATGTCGCTTCTTGAGATTGAATTCAACGGAATGAAAATATTTTTATTTGTACAACTAAAATGTCAGGAACTTAAGAATGAAAAAATCTTATTCATTTTTTTTATATATAAAATCAACTCATCGAACTTTCAACAGTGAAATGTTTATAAACTAAATCCATCTAATGTATTTTATTCATGTTTAAAATATCATGTTGCATTTCGTTCTATATTACATTTTCTCTGTATCAACCAGAGACATATCATAGAGTGGACTGCGCATTCATAGTAAAGCAGCTTAGGGATGGAAAACCAAAACCGGTTTTAGAAAAACCGGTGGTCCCGGTTTTGACTGAAAACCGTTTTTTTTTTACGAGTCCCTTCGGAACTGAAAACCGGTTTTTTAGGGAAAAACCGATGGAAAATGGAAAACCGGTTTTTTCTAAAAAACCACCATCCCTTGCAGATTAGCATTATGTCCTAAACATCATAAATCGCCAAGAGGGGAAAGGTTGCTACATATGGCAACGTAACGCTACTGTTTCCTTACGGACTATTCCAAATTGTCGCAAGACCTGAATATCAACTAGCAAACAGAAGTGGAAACTACCATCAATGTCCAAATCACGTGGGTTTCTACCAATCACGGCAGCTTGAATTTCTTTCAATTGTTTTTGCTTTTGCAGGGATGATTTTTTGAGCATTGTTGGTATTTTTCTCTTTTGGCTTTTATAATAAATATTTAATTTCATTCTTTTAATCTCTGAGCATGTTAACAATCGTGAATGTTGTACTCTTAATTCTGTAACGTTTTGTGCAAGATGCCAAATGCTTGTGAATTCCTAATTGTAAAGAGGGGTATAAAAAAGGATTAGTCAAACTTTCACGGGTAAAATTTATTTAGTTCTGCATACTTTTAGTAATTGTGTGTTCTTCTTAAACTATAATTTCTATTGAGGGAATTTATTCTAAAAGCTCTTTTATACTGAAGAATCATATTCATGATTAAATCAACGTTGTTAGAACTCTAATTATAAAAAATATTTTGGGCCAAGCCAATTAAATTAATGGTCTGAACATTGACAGCTTAGAAGTAGAATAATTTTTTTACAATTTGGTCAAAACGAAACCTGTTTTTGCCAATCGTAGTTTTTGAGTTATTTATATTTAAAAAGTAGAGCATTTGTTGAATTTGGAATATATTGATGTGTTTTAGAAAGTTGATTTATTCCAGGTGAAATAAAAGGAAGAAGCAATATTTAAAATATATATATATATTTGATTTTTTTTAAAATCGGACCGTTAGAACTAAAGTTATAGAGACGGCAGAAAATATTCACCATGTCAATAACCAACTTATATTACAGCAACACTCTACATAAACCTACTAATGTTCTTTTAAATTAATTTTTAATAAAGAGTCCACATTCAATTGTTCAAGTAATCTTAAGTAGACGCACAAAATCAAAGAAATAATCTGATATCTATTAAGAGGATCTTAAAATGCTAGCGATTCATCCTTGCTCCTTTCCAAGCTTCTTTATCATAACATTAGATTGTTGGCCTCTGTGTTCAGGTCGTTGTGGAAAAACTCGCCAAATGGTAAACTCGCCATAGATGTGAGCCAAACGCGACACAGTCATGTGACTGTGTAAGTTAGATGATTAGGACACTTTAGGTTTGCCAATGCGCAGTCCACTCTATGTTATGTCTCTGGTATCAACATTGTTTATATAAAGAATTGTTCAATCATAGTCAAGGTACAATGTTATTAATATTCTTTTGTGGTTTGGTTTGAATAATCGTCGCACCAGAGCTACACGAGGGCTATTGGCGACGGACGTCACTATTTAGAACCACAGTCAAGTAACTAGCCGAAACCTGAACCTACGCAAGCAACGTTGAAACTTTGGAGATTATTTAACGTGCACTCCTCCACTCGGGATATTATTCGCTGGACAATTTTTTGGCTGCACGAGCCGTTTATATGTCGGCGGTTATTTTGGAAAAGTCTTGACCCGAACCTGGAATTGTATATTATTGGATGTTCGTGATGCCTTAAGACGACATCGGAAGTATTTAGTATGCTAGCACGTTAAAATTCAGTCACGGCCAACTTCAATAACCAAATATGAGCGTAGACGGAAATTTTGACGTCACTATTCCCATAGTGCCGAAAAACGAGACACTAGTTCGAAACCTTAAAAATGTGGTCAGCCATGAACGAGTGATTTCGAACGGGTTTCGAGACTGGTTGTCTTCATCTTCGGAACAACGTCCCTCGGAACTATGGCGTCAAAATTCGAGACGCCCGAGCTTAATTGGAAAACCTTCGGCCTTAGTAGTTGAGTAGGTCGTGCTACAGCATGCTGACAGTCATTAAACGGACCTTGCAATTTTTAGTGCACGTCCAATTTAGAACCTTGACATTATCAATTTCGAACTTTCTCACAAAACCTTAAAGTTTATCATATTAAAAAGTTAAACGTAATTATAGGGTTAGAGACAGGCTACTTATAATTTTAAACTAATGTGTACTACTTTTTATTTAAAAATGCATAAATATTACAGTTGTTATAAATATGAACCTACCGTTATTATTACTTGAAAACATGCAACAAAAAAAACTTTAATCAACCGCAATAAACAAAGCCTAAAACACTGTTCAGTTTAAATTATAAAGATGCAAACAATAATTGTTGCCAATTTATTTCAATAAAATTACAGTTTTACTTAAACACAATAGAAAGCTTCATAAGAAACAAAAACAATCGAACCAATAACAGATAGATTTGAAGTATATGTTTTAACTTAATACACAAAACTTTCTTAGTAACCTTGTAATAGCAAATATTTATTTCTAAAAAAAATAATTCGTGTTACAACTTCTCAAAATTGAAAAGGAATATTTCTGCCTAATGCTTTGTTAGTGAATTAAGTTTATGAATTGCATTTAAAAATAATATGAATTTTTATTTTAAACAGACATTTAACTGGTGTTATACCGATAATTTCAAATAAAACAAAAAAGTGAAACTTTCGATCATCGATAGTAAGTTTTTTGCAAGCAATTAGCAATTACTCTTATGCTTAATTATTCTAAAAATAAATCAGTTCCTTTCCTAAACGTTGTTTGCTCATTATTTTGCCTGCAAATAATATCGTTAATGTTCTAGTGAACATATATATGCTTCTGAAACAAATGATGCTAATAAGTTTCTATTTCTACAAGATTATTTACGATGCCCTTATTTACTTGTGTTAGAATATGTTACAAATACTAATCGGAAATGCCACAAGAAAAGTCAATTATTGGACACAGGATAAACGAAATCCACAACTTCCTTGGCCAATCCAGGTTGATTAATTACTAATTCAGCCCACTCAGTAGTTACGACGATGTCCAAAAAATTCTTCTGAACAAAAATCTTAGCAATTTCTAGCAATTCTTCATCCTCATACATGTCAGCTAGAAGTAGAACATCACAGGCGTAATCGACTGTCAGAACACTTCTTAATGAGAGAACACAAAACTTCTGTAGGCTTGGTACTTGATACTTCTTTGACACAGGATAAAGCGATACCACGGATTCACAGTTTAAGTCTCCGACACCACCTGTGTACAGGAACAACAGAAAGTGTTTGAAGGTGTTTGTGTCGATGTCTTCTATGGTTACGTTGTTAGTGATGCTTTCTAGCATGCGATGGTCAAACATCTTGGCAAACACTGGGGAACGTGCTGCGAGAATCGCTTTGTGAGCTGATAGCTTTTCTTCGCCAATCGTGAAAGCAACATCTGAAAAGCGACCACTCTCGTACATGGCTTCAAAATCTTTCACAAGTTCGCTAATTGCACAGTTTCCTGAAGATTGTTGAATAGCAAGAGGTTCAACAGAAACACTTGTAGACAATTCGTAACCAGAAAATGTCAGTGTTCCTTCCAGTTTCAAATTGTCATAACTGTTAAGTAATAAGCCTATAAATATTTCTTCTTCGTTGAATATAGGAAATTTTTAATCAATTAAGGAAGTTTTACTTGGTTGGATCCTCGTACTATCACAGCTTTTACGAAACAAAATTGTTTGCTTGTAGGATAGAGTTATATCAGCAGACACATACATTTCAAGTACTGTGCTATTCAAATTAACCAAGCGCACATGAAAATGTTGGTAAGAACTTGCAGTACAGAAAGCAACTTCGTTTTCACATTCAAAGCAAAAACTCCCGGGGAAACCTTGAATAGGTGAAAAAGGCAGTCCCAACCGTTTTCCGGACGAATACATTAACTTTTCTATCGCCCACGAAAAACGGTAATCACTTATAGGGTTGGAGGTGGTCATGGCATGTAAATTTGAAATTTTTATTTCGCAAATAGAAACTCCAACTCTTGCCGAACTACAATCAATCAGACTGGTTGGCTGCATATGGTGCGGTTATTCAGTGTGGCAGGTGTATAACTTCTTCAGAGGGGTTGGTTTGACATATATTTTCAGGCTTGTGTGCTTGGTCGCAAGGACCCGCTTATAAACCATCGTCAAGTAGGACAACACAAGACGCACACATACACTAATGACAGATGCTGCCATCTGTCGCCACCTCCACAATTTAGACATGTCCCTGAAGGGGAGGGAAATTTTCTCCAGGAACCTGTACCCATGGTGAACTGCGCAATGACCGACCACAGGACCTTCGGACCCAACAGATTTTACGAGCACGTACTCCGCATATACTCGGTAGGTCTTAAGTGGCGACCGGGTCTCGAACTCTCAACCTTCCGATCTCGAGTTCGAGATCTTTGACCACTAGGCTCCCTACAGCCCTCTTCAGAGGGGTAAAGAGTAATTCATTGTTTCCGGATGTCTATATTTCTGGCCATCGTCATAAGGATTTTTAACACAGCCACTTACTCCTCTTAATTTAGAACCCTGATCAAGCGGCGAGGTGGACACCTTTAAGTAGGCACCCAACGGAAGCAATATCTTAAGCTAACGCCGTCAGGACCGTGGACTCCACAGATTTAACGAGCATGTACAGAGTGTTATAAAATAACGCTCGCTATTCGGAGTGGTCTGTAGCTTTAATGAATAATCCAAATGCAAAAAAACTTTTAGACACTTACTAATCAAGAAGTAGGAGAAAGAATGGAATCATAAAAAACAAACTCGTCACTTGACCAGGGTTCTAAATTACGAGGCGTAATTGGATGTGTTGGCCGTATTTAGCCATAATTGGCTATGCCTCGTAATTTAGAACCTTGGTCAAGAGACGAGTTTCTTTTTATGATTCCATTCTTTTTCGAACAAAAGACACTCGTCTCTTGACCAGGGCTCTAAATTACGAGGAGTAATTGGCTGAGTTGGCCATAATTGGCGATGCCCCGTAATTTAGAACCCTGGTCAAGAGACAAGTTTTTTTTTAATGATTATTCTTTTTTATGATTATTTTTTAGGATTCTAACTTTTTTTATGATTTCATTCTTTTCCCCCCTTCTTGATTAGTAAGTGTCTCAATGTTTGATGCATTTGGATTCTTCAATCAAGCTACAGACCACTTCGAATAGCGAGCGTTATTTTATAACTACCCTGTATTTCCCGGTATACTTTGGTATTTTAGTTGTAGTTTGGTTGATTGCATTCGATTGGGTTGTTTAAGGAAGCTGATTTATTACTGCTTTCGGGATATATTTAAGCTAGTTTTTTTACTCCTTTAGCGGCATACTTATCCCTGACAATATCCTCATAGTATTTTTTAGTACACTTCCTACTTACTTTGATTCTCACACATTCAAAACACGAGTCTTAATTTGATTTAAAAGTGAAAACTAAATTTTTTGGAATATTTACTTCTTGTGTAAAATGTACATAATAAAATTAAAATCAATAAAATTTTTTGTTTTTTATGTACGTTAATATGGATAATATGGAATTTTTTTTCTGTTTAACCAGGCAGCACGCGCAAGGGATTCTATCAGCCCCACGCACATTCATGTTTCGAATAAATTAACTTTCCACTTTTTAAAATTTGTCAAACCCTGAGTAGCTGAATTCAAGGTCTCCCACCAATATGAAAGAAATAAATATCTTTCACATTCCAAAAGCGCTTTTTAGTGGAATTGTGGTTTTGGAGCGTAAACGACCTCATGCGAGTGCTCGCGTTTCTTCATTCAAGTTCAACTTGACACGCTACTTGTCCTACAATGAAGAAACGAAACATACGGGAAAATTATTAGAAGTTTCTTTGAATGATGTGTCTATAAACAAGTCAGAAAATGATGCTATGGGTGATATTACAATTGATCATAGTCCTTGTTCGGATAGTAACTCTAATGAAATGTCGGAAAATGAAAACATTACAGGTGATCCTGTGAATACGATCAATGAAGTGAAAAATTATGTGGTTTATGCAGAATTATAATTCCGATACTGTCACTTCCCCATAAATAGCCGATCCGGCGGCGCAGTGTTTAAGACGTTATAGCCTTTGGAGCTGCTAGGTCCGGGTTCGAATCCCGTTGAGGCATGAATGTTGGTGTTTGTCGAGTATATGCGGAGTACGTGCTCGTTAAATCTGTTGGGTCCGAAAGTCCTGTGGGCGGTCATTGCGCAGTTTCCCATGGGTACAGGTCCCTGGAGAAAATTTCCCTCCCCTTCAGGGACATGTCTAAATTGTGGAGGTGGCGACAGATGGTAGCATGTCGCTTGTGTATGTCTTGTGTTGTCCGGGTTCCGATCCGTCCGAGGTCCGGGTTCGAATCCCGTTGAGGCATGAATGTTGGTGTTTGTCGAGTATATGCGGAGTACGTGCTCGTTAAATCTGTTGGGTCCGAAAGTCCTGTGGGCGGTCATTGCGCAGTTTCCCATGGGTACAGGTCCCTGGAGAAAATTTCCCTCCCCTTCAGGGACATGTCTAAATTGTGGAGGTGGCGACAGATGGTAGCATGTCGTTTGTGTTTGTGTGCGTCTTGTGTTGTCCTACTTGACGATGGTTTATAAGCGGGTCCTTGCGACCAAGCACACAAGCCTGTACCAGCAACCAATTCCCATAAATACTTAAAATATTTGTTTAAAAATATAGCTTTCAAGTAAAGAAAAATTGCAAGTTTTAAGCGTAAAGTGATATTTGAACGAAATTCAGTGCTGGTTGTCTAAAGTACCCCCTTGCGAGTGACGGTGTTTTTCTTCGGAGCGCGAGTGCTGCCGGGTTAACTGTTCTGGTAAAGAAACATAACTAATTACAAAACACTCAAGCCTTAAAAGATTTTTTAATCAGCCACCAATAAATAAAATCAAACATACTTTTCATATTAAAACATTAAGATGCACACTTTTGTTGCAATTGTATTATAATGAAAGCTCAGTCTTAATAGAGCACAAAGAAAGCTTCATAAAGGACTAAACAGCATTTCAAACTAAATACCAGATAAATTTAAAGCACATATTATAACATAATACACATAACTTTCTAAATTAACTTGTAAACGCAAATATATCTTTTCCAAAAAAAATGCGAGTTGCAACCTCTCGAAGTTGGAAAAGAATACATATACAATAACTCTATGTTAACGAATTAACATTATGTACATTTAAAATACTATTAATATTTTTATTTATCCAGCAATTCAAGAGGTGTTATTTCTAAGATTTCGGTTTAAAAAAAGTTACTTGATCACTCATTTCAACCAATTAGCATTGAATGCAGCATTGAACCAACATTGAATTAGCATTGAACCAACTCATTTCAACCAATTAGCATTATCAATACCAATTCAACCAATTTAGTAAACACAGTATCAATTGTGTCAAATCATATTATTATTTGCAAACAAAAATTAATTTTCATTTACAAGAATATTTATACGCACTAGTTTACTGCTGCTAGAATATGCTAAGCACTGCAGCTAAAATATGTCACAAAAAAGTCACTTATTGGCCACTGGATTAACGAAATCTACAATTTTTTGAACCAGTTCAGAATGATTAGTTATTAACTCAGCCCACTCAGTAGTTACGACGATGTTCAAAAACTTCTTCTGAACAAAACTCTTAACAATTTCTAGCAATTCTTCATCCTTATGGGCAGTTCTACCATAATTTTTAATTTCAGGTATTAAAAACTTGTAAAATTTATTTTTTCAAAATCACTTTAAATGTTTATCAAAAGGTTTATAAGGGTTCTAGAATTACGAAAAGAAGTTTAGCAAAGCTTATTTGTAAAAAACAAAAAAAATATAATAAGGGATGACAGTTTTTAAAAAACACCGATTCTAAAGAAACCGGTCTAAACCGGCCTTAGGAAACTAACTGTTTTTCAATGAAACCGAAATCTCAAAAAACCGGTTAGTCTTGAAACTGGTTTCGATTTTCCATCCCTAGATCATTACGACGGTAAGGATCGGAAGGTCAGGAACGGAAGGAAAGGACTTTCACGCGGTTTTCTGATCTTTTTTGCGTTGAAACTAACTCCAGTTTAATAAAAACGGATTTTTTTACTTCTTGTACTCCACTTAAACATATTTATAGAAAAAAATTTCAATTATCAAGCAAAAATTAACCTTAAACCTGGGAGACTGTAATGAAAGCAATAAAGCCTCGCAGCCAATTTCACTGAGTTTTTTTTTAAATTTTGGGCTTATTGGAGAATTTTAGCAAAAATATGCTGCTACTAACTGAAATATCCGTTTTCTGCAATACAGTTTGCATGTTTGAAGAACACTGTAGCTCAATCCAGTGCCTCTCTTTACCACTTTAGGAATGAGGTCAGTGAATGTACCAAAACCCAGGGACAAAGTTAGGAGACGAGAAAAACGCATTATAAATGTTAAAAGCCAAAATTCAATAAAAGGAATTCGCTAAGCTACAGTAGTAGTTCAATTTAAAACCCAAATGAATGTAATTTTCAGCTAAAAAAAGTATTAGATTGAGCCCTAAACTAAAAATTTGACATTCGGGACACACGATGGTAAGGACTTTTCTGCATTGTTTTGTGTTCTAAAACTTTTTTGGAGTTTCTTTGCTTTAAAATTACGTTTTGCAATTATAGAAGGACCAGTCTTTTAGTATAATAAGAAAAAATGGTAAAGAAATATTATTTTTTTTTAAAGTTATGCCCAAGGGACATAAAATTAAAAATTATGATAGAATTGCCCTTATACATATCAGCTAGAAGTAGAACATCACAAGCGTAATCAACTGTCAAAACACTACTTAATGACAAGACACAATATTTCTGAAGGCTTGGTACTTCGTACCTCTTTGACACAGGATATAGAGATACCACGGATTCACATTTTAAGTCTTTGATACCACCGGTGTACATGAACAACAAAAAGTCTTTGAAGGTGTTTGCGTCGATGTCTTCTATGGTTACGTTGTCAGTGATGCTTTCTTGCAGGCGATGAGCAAGCACTGGAGAACGTGCAGCGATAACCGCTTTGTGAGCTTTTAGCTTTTTGTCACCAATCGTAAAAGTAACATCTGAAAAGCAACCACTTTCGTACATGGATTCAAAATCTTGCATGAGTTCGCTAATTGCACAGTTTCCTGAAGATTGTTGAATAGCAAGAGGTTCAACCGAAACACTTGCTGACAATTCGTAACCTGAAAATGTCAGTGTTCCTTCCAGTTTCAATTTGGAGTCCCGTAAACCTTCCTTAAATACTTTTTCGTTGAATATATCAGGTCTGTAATCAATTAAGGAAATAGTAGTTTGTTGTAGCATCCTTATATTGCATTTTTCACGAAACAAAATCATTTTCGTATTGGATAGAGTTATGTCAGCAGACACATACATTTGAAGTTCCTTGGTATTTAAATGAACTAAGCGCACGTGAAAAACTGGATAATATTTTATACGAATGATTTTATTGTTGAACTTTGTAGGACAGAATGTCAATTTGTTTTCACATTCAAAGCAAAAACTTTCGGGAAAACCTGGAATGGGTAAAAAAGGAGGTCCCAACTGTTTTCCGGACGTATACAGGAAATTTTCCATTGTCCATGAAAAAGCGTAATCACTTTTAGGGTTTGTATTGGTCATAACATGTAAATTTGCCATTTTGATTTCGTAAATAGAAACTTCACATCTTGCAATCCTACAATCAGACTTGTTTGGGTTGCATATAATTAGGTTATCTAGTGTAGCTGCTTTATAATATGGTTGGTTGGTTGACATATATTTTCAGGCTTGTGTGCTTGGTCGCAAGGACCCGCTTATAAACCATCGTCAAGTAGGACAACACAAGACACACACAAACACATATGACAGATGTTGCCATCTGTCTCCACCTCCACAATTTAGACATGTCCCTGAAGGGGAGGGAAATTTTCTCCAGGAACCTGTACCCATGGTGAACTGCGCAATGAACGACCACAGGACTTTCGGACCCAACAGATTTTACGAGCACGTACTCCGCATATACTCGTTAAGTCTTCAGTGGCACCGGTTCTCGAACTCCCAACCTTCCGATCTCGAGTCCGAGATCCTGACCACTAGGCTCCTTACAGCCCAAAGATATAATTCCCCAGGTGAGGATCGATGCTTTATAACTTTTGAAAAGAGGTAGAGGGTAATTCATCGTTTGCGGCTGTCTATTTCTATCCATCCTTATGATGAGCTTTAACACAGCCAATTACGCAACGTAATTTAGAACTTTGGTCAAGCGACGAGGTCGATACCTGAGTATAGACACCTAACGGAACTTCAAGAAACGTCGTACGCTAACGCCTTCGTAACTCTGGATTTCATAGATTTAACGAGCACATATATCCCAGTTTTCTGGGGTATTTTGGTATTATTTAAGCTGCAGCCCTCAGCAATTTGAAATTTTAAAGATAGATTCCCATTAATACCAACGTGTGCACCTGAGGCTTAGTTTTTTCATATTTGTTCTATTTTTAGAGAGAATTCGAATTTCCTGTTAAAAAAACACCACTTTCACTCAAATCCGATAATTTTTTTCCCTTTCGCGTTGCCATTCGACAGAAGAAATTAAACTAAACTCAAAAATTAAATAAAATTGAAAATGATTTTATTTTCTTGCCATTACCTTCAGAAATTAAATTAGTTATTTGAAAAATAATTGACACGTTTTTTGTGACGCATTCCGTCGAAACTCCATTCCAGGATTTTATTCAGGGCATAGGTGATTTCATTGATGGAGTATGTATGAGTAAGTATTTAAGATATTATTATATGACCCATGTTTAAGCTATTACGGTGAATTACAACTATGATTGTTGTTCAAGGCCATCGCACTAAATCTGCATATTAGGGCTTTGTCTTCACTTTTTCGCCAAATACGTTGCCAAAAACTTGTTACTGAAATTTCCAGTATTTGAAAAAATTAAACAAACGAAGTACGAAAAGCATTCCGTTCCAAAAACTTTTTCAAAGCTACGCAAAGAACTCCATTCACAAAGCGAAGAGATTAACTCAATTTCGATACCCGTGCATCAACTTCTTATTTCAGCAATGACGCAGTTCTTACAGGGTGGCGCAAACAAAAGTGGAGTACGGGGAAGCTTGTGTGTGTGGAGAGAAAAACCATTGAAGCTGCCTGAAAAATACCAAGTCTAATTCATAAATTATTCAGTGGGGCTGGGAAGCCCAGTCGGTTAGGCCCACGCCTTGCATGAGAAAGGTCCCTGGTTCGGGTCCGGGCATCGCCAAAAATAACTCCGACCTATAAACGGCCCGTGCAGCCCAAAAATGTCCGACGTATAATATCCCGTTTTGAGGGAAAGGTCGTTAAATATGCTCCAAAGTCCCAATGTTGCGTACGATGTCGCCCTTAACGGTTGTGTTGAGTGCCTACTCGGGTGTCAGTTCGTCACTTGACTGTGGCTCTAAATTACGACGGCCGTCGCCAATAGCTCTAGTATAGTTGTAATGCAACGATGATTCAAACCTACCTACCTAAAAAAATTTAAGTGTTCAAAAGCTTCACTTTTCATTATTTTTTTCATTTTTTGGTTTGGTTGTTACTGAACTAGATCTGTTCATGGACTAAAAGCGAGTTCAGATCTCAGTGCGAGTTGTGTCAATACCACCTAGATTAGAAGGCCGGCGAACTAAATGCTTGACGCCATATAAGTGGACCAATTCTGTGGTTTTGACCAATGATCATTCGTGAATAGATCTTGTATTTGAATGCATTTTTAAGATAGGATGAATGAAGATGCAACATGCAACGTCATCTTAAGATACGACATTATTGGTCAACAAATCGAAATTGGTCCACTAGTGTGACGTTGTGTTGCTTAGTTCTTCGGCCTTCTAATCTAGGTGGTATTGGTTGTGTAGGTGTGCGTCTATCTGATCCGTCCGCTGTTGCAGATGGCATAGTACCGGCAAATAATTCGCCATTTGGCGTAATATTGAATTGGACAATAGCTCCACACGGAAAACTTTGTTTTTGCATTGGTTTTTTAAACTTGGAGGTATATCCTATATTAACCCTACTTCTACGCTGGGCCACTTTTATTTGCGCCACTCCGTTTATACAGGGTGGTGCAAATAAAAACTGCCCCGGTCTAGAGATAGGAATACGTTGAAATGCTGAAAAACTATTGAAGTCGCCAGAAACTCGTTTTAGCATTTTTTGGATTGGATTAGCTTCACTAGCTTCACATTACAGCTACTAGTGGCGAGTTCAGATCTTAGTTCGTATTGCATGGAGATGTCCAAGAATACAAATTCTGTGTCTTGCAATCAATTTAAAATGTTTTGTATTACCAAAAACAAAAAGGTCTGATTCTCTAGAACAAATAACGACCGAAATAATCCTTAGTAGGAACTTTTTTTGATCAGCTCTACAAACCTTGTATATATTTCATTTCAACTAGCTTCTCAAACCATAGCGTAGTTGCCGGTAAATAAGTCAGTCGCCAAGCGTTTGTTTGGGCTTAATATTGAAGCGATCAATAGCTTCAAGTAGCAAATCTAGTTTTGTATCGGTTTTTGACTTGGCATCATTTCTGTCGTATTCTTATCTCTACGTTGGGGCCGCTTTTATTTGCACCACCCTGTTTTAGAACTAGATTCGTTTCGAATAAACCCAACTCGGTAAGAAAATTGAATTATAGATGATTCGATTGAAATCCTCATACTAAAGAATTTCACCATTCCGAATCGGTTTGAGAAATTCTTTAGATTTTGAGGGAAAGTATGTTTTCGAATGATGAAAAAAGAATTCAATAATTCAGTTCGAATGGTGTTTTTGTTTCCATTAGTAAAATGATTTTGACAAAAGTCAGTAAAAATGCATATTCGATCAATGTCAAATCAATGCAAGATCAATGTATAGTCTCTTGTGTACAGGGTGGTTATAAAATAACGCTCGCTGTTCGGAGTGGTCTGTAGCTTGAAAGAATAATTCAAATGCATAAAAAATTGAGACACTTACTAACCAAAAAGGGGGAAAAAATTGGAATCATAAAAAAGATAGAATCCTAAAAAATAATCACAAAAAAGAATATCATAAAAAACAAACATGTCTCTTGACCGGGGTTCTAAATTACGAGGTGTCGTCAATTATGGCCAATTACGGACAACACAGCTAATTACGCCTCGTAACTTAGAACCTTGGTCAAGAGACGAGATTCTGTTTTACGAAAAAAAAAATGGAAAAATGAAAAAGAAACTCGTCTCTTAACCAAGGTTCTAATTACGAGGTCTAACCAATTATGGCTAATTACGGCCAGCACATTAAATTCCGCCTCGTAATTTAGAACCTTGGTCAAGGGTCGAGTTTGTTTTTATGACTCCATTCTTTCTCCCCCTTCTTGATTAGTAAGTGTCTCAAAGTTTTTTGCATTTGGATTATTCATTCAAGCTACAGACCACTGCGAATAGCGAGCGTTATTTTATAACCACTCTGTGTTTCAATAGAATGTACAGGGTGTTTGTAAAAGAATGTCCTAGTTTGAATGGCATATTACAGAAGTTTATTTTATACAAAATTTAACAAATCATAGATGAAATTGAAGGAAAACTAACCCAGTTTTTCCTGTAAGTGCTCAATATGTGCACCTTTAGTGATACGGCACACATCCAACCGAAAATGCAATTCTTCCCACACTGCCTGAAGCAAGTCTAAATCTGTACCACTGTAAAAACGGAACAAGCACATGCGCTTATCTGAAACTGTTGGAATTATTCTTCATTCGTCACCTTCAACGACAGCTGTCGAACGATTACAGCTAATACTATTACAATTTGAAACTTGGGACATTCTTTTACGGACACCCGCATAACTATGAAACACTATGTTTCGAAATATTCTTAACTTGCGTCTGTTCACTTAAGACGGGCGTCGGCTGACCCATAGACTAAGAACACTCTAAGTTCGAAACTCTCATTGGATTTTCCATTGGAGAATCTCCATATTGAAATTGACTTTGAAACTAGCGCCCCCGTTGTGTCTAAGGGAACTAATGTAACGGTTTCTGGCTGCCTTTTTCTAGTCGCCTTTAGTAGCTTTAACAGAGCCAATTACGCCTCGTAATTTAGAACCCTTATCAAGTGACGAAAGGGATCTATTTTTGACGACAACTTATTTTCGACTTTATCTTTGAATAAGTACAGCTACCCCAGTAGCATCGAATATGGGCCCAATATTGGTTACAATGTAGAGCCAATATGCTAACCCTTATTGGCCCAGCATAGGGTACTTGACTGTATCGCTAAAATACCTTCAAATGTTATTTAAATTATAGTTGAAAGTAAAAAATAACGTATGCATATATAATTTTTGCGAAATAAATCTTTAAATCATTAAAAAAATCGTTTTAAAAAGGCATTTTCTTCACGTGATTATCATGTGATCACAAACAAGTCGGTTTGGTTGACGTCACTATGAACTATAAACAAACCGGCGCGATGTTTTTTGTTTTCTGATTAAACTTGATTTAATCTCATTTACTATTAAAATAATAAATATTGAGAAAATGTTGGGCTGTTTTACAGAAACGTATATTTCAAATTTGCCTAAAATCGATTCCAATGTGGTGTTTCAAAGTTTTATTTATAGTTCATAGTGACATCACAGATACCACGTGACAGCCAGAAAGCGTTTTCAGGAGTGATTTTTCGTCCTGATTTTTAAATTCATTTTTCTGCCTTTTTATGGAGTATTTGAAAAAAAGAAAAAATAGGGGTCTAATATTTTTGGCATAAGAACATTTCAAGCCAATAAAAAAATTTTAGTCAAATACCCTATTGGGAGGAAACATTTTGCCAATATTGGCCATTATTGGCTTCCATTATAGGACCAATATTATCCGACGAAATTTTTCGAAACGGTTGGGTAGATGGAAAAATAAGTGAACACGTATCCCATTATTTTTGGTGTGTGACCCCTGGGGGTTAGGGGTCAATTTTAAAAAGGAACCTCCTACTTTAAAAATTCGAATTCTATGCTTCGAGCGACATCGTACGCTAACGCCGACGGGACTTTCGACTCCACAGATTTAACGAGCACGTATATCGCAGTGTACTCGGGCACCCCGGTGAATTTTAAAGGAATTTTTCTACCAGCACGAATAAGTCTATAGTATGGCTAGGACAAGGACATAACCAAGAACCTTCTCGGAGGGAGGCTCGTCGCTTACACCACTCGGCCACCGATGAGGGGCTGCTTGGCTGTTCTTCTTCTTCTTAATCTCATCAAGGAAAAATATGACAAACGGGAGCGCCCCCTAGGTATATGTCAACCAATATTGGTCCTATCTTGGCAAATTTTAACTCTCGAAATATTGGTTTCGTATATTGGGCCAATATTGGCTGAATATTGTAAAACTTGCTATATTTGCCCAAGATAACCAATATTGGCCAACGTCATACCAATATTGGGCCAATATTCGATGCTACTGGGGTACTCATTGACTTTTATATCCCTCGTAGGACTCCATCTTCAAGACGTTTGACATTGTGCTTTTTTTCCTCCATTAATAAACATATAGATTGACTACGCTTGCCATTTTAGACATGGTCCCCCAAAGGTCCACAAGTGATTCGATTGAATAACTCGTCAAATATTCATCCAAATGTTAAAAAAAACTTAGATTTAGGGAATTTCGAGGGTTCTTCACACTTCTAAGTAATTAAAATTGGGTGTTGCTATTGAAAATTTTAAAGTTCGTAACATTATTAATATTAAGACGGCCTCTTATGCAAATTTTGTGTCATGCAATTAACTCAGAATGTTATTTGTTCACATAGTCAAAAAGGTTCGATTTTATAGGATGACTAACTTTCGAAATGATCACTAGTGGGTAATTTTTTTCCACAGCTGTACATTCCGAAAAAACAGTGCGCTACAATCGGAAAGTACAATTATGCCAATCAACAAACCAATCTTTAATAGTGTATTAGTTCCTTTCGACACGTTAGGAGAGCTAGGCATTAGATTAAGGGGTCACAGGAGCCTTAAAAATGTGCAAAGAAGGTACTACAAAACATAGTTTGATCTTTCATGTCATTTTTTAACTACTCAATAAATGAGTATAATTTTTTATATGTAATTCTACAAGGATTATTTATTATAAAACTAGTTTTATAATTTATGAAACTTTAGCCAAAACTAAAATAAATGATATTAAACATAAAGCTATTTAAACACTTTGGGATTAGGCTTGCGCGGCAAATTGTGAGGTCAAAATTGAATAATTGACCAAGAAAATGACTTTATATTGTGCAAATATGTACAAACAAAGACTTATACCTAAATTCTCAGCTCAATTTTAATTAGAAATTATTTTAAGAACTTTTTTCTAAAAAAATTAATAAAAATTTTAAAATTTTGATTTAAAAATTTTTTAAAAATAATTTCTAATTAAAATTGATATGAGAATTTAGGTATAAGTCTTTGTTTGTACATATTTGTACAATATAAAGTCATTTTCTTGGTCATTTTTTCAATTTTGACCTCACAATTTGCCGCGCAAGCCTAATCACAATGTGTTAAAATAGCTTCATGTTTAATATCATTTATTTTAGTTTTGGCTAAAGTTTCATTAATTTTAAAACTTGTTTTATAATAAATAAATCTTGTAGAATTACATATAAAAAAATTATACTTATACATTGAGTAGTTCAAAAATGACATGAAAGATCAAACTATGTTTTGTAGTACCTTCTTTGCACATTTTTAAGACTCCTATGACCCTTTAAGTTGCTGGTCTAGAAGATTCTTAGTCTATGGGTCAGTCGACGCCCGTCTTTAAAGTGCTAAGCTCTAAAGTAGGCTAATTCCATCCAAATAAAGATTTTTGCAGTTTAAGTCACAATCGAAGAAATAAGGTATTTTAAAATGGAAATAATAAAATAAAATAATGCTGGTTACATTACAAAGTTTTAGTATAACTGTAGATCAATTATTCCACTTTTTTGATCACTTTTAAAATGAAGATAATAAAATAAATAATTTTATTCCACTTTTTTGATCAGATTATCTGCAGGCCCATCTCCACCGCAATGGTGTGACCAACGCGGGCATTTGTCCGCTCTGCACGTCTGAAACACTCTAAGAAATGAATGCTCAAGAACGACAAAATTTTCCTTAATTTTGACGATTCGTTTACTTTCAAATGCTCCTAGTTTTCTTTTCCTCAATGTGAGGAAATTTGAATGGTCCTTTTTATGAGGATTTGAATGTCGTCTAATCTAAAGAAATATTTCGTCATTTTTGAGCATGTGAGTTCAACAATGAGATTCAGTTTCCTCAAAATCAAAAAACGGAATTGTCAAATCACGATCGTAAAAGTGAGGATTCGCGTTTACTCAAAAGTCACGTGATAGTTTGACGAAACAATCATGAAAAATAACGAAATGAGGCTTGAGGATTCATGAATCGTCAAAAATGAAAGTGTTATTTCTGAGAGTGAAGGATGGTTGCGGGCCACCTGTTGTCGTGCATTGGACTTTAACACCTCTCTCCTGACTTGACTTCTCGCTACTGGGAGGCTCGCCGTCTAATGGCTCAACCGCATTGGCTAAACTAAACTTTTTTGATCATTTGATGTTCAAAGTTTTATACCAGTGATAATCAATTTTGTTAACTTCACACATAACTTTCACAACAGAAAGGGAAAATCTTGTATCAGGACTTCCAGATTGGAAGAATGTTCCACTTTTGTTTGAGACCTTGCTATGCCAATCTCAGAATTAGGGTGCATAGCCAGAGGGAAAGAAACACCCTCATAAGGCGTTCTAAAAGCTGGTGTTTGTACAGGAATCAATATTTTGATATACAAAATGATGTGCTGGATAGTTCATTTCTAGCCCATTGATATAGACTTTTGAAAGCCGCCTATTTTATATTCAGAAAAAAATTATATTAAATAACTTGGAGTGTCAATGAAGGTTGCAGACATGTCAGTCAGTTACCACAACTTCAATATTTTTTCTAACAATTTCTATAAAAGCTATCTAAAATTGCAAACCATATTTGAATTCAGCTAAAAATTCTCTTTTAAATTATACCAAACTTAATTTGTTAAACCATATAATTGTCTCGCTATCGTGTAACACATTGTAATTTCGTCTTCCGAACGTCAGTCAGTTACCCGTGGAATGGCCCAGCTTTTTTTGCTGTGTTGTTGTGATATACGTAAAATGCAATTTTAACTTCTTAGGACCCGAACAAAATCCTGCACGTATATTTTTATAATCTAAACATACTTTTCATACAAATATATGCTAAAAAGTATGCTTGGCAAATAAATTTTTTTGAAAAATTATGTTTAATAGTTATTGGGGGGGGGGGGGGAGAGAGACACGCCTTAAGCTGTAAAAATACACACTTTTTGTGCTATAAGTGCAGCAAAAAAGGCCGTATCACTTATTTGGAGTTAACAAATTATTTTACCTTTGTTTCTAATGTTAAATGCTTTAAAATTAACTACTAAAACAACTTTTTGAAAAATTTAAAGAAAAATAAAATAGTTTTTCAAGCGCTAATATCGTATTGTCCCTGGTTCATAATTTTTTTATAAAAATATTTGACTGATACCTGTAATCAAAGGTTGAAAAGTGATATTTGAATTTTTTTCTATCGAACCAGATAAATTTTGGAACTAATTAACGTGTTAATTGATTGTGGGGAGGTTTTATAAAGTATCCCCTAATGGGGACACCAGGACGCAAGAGATTGAATAACTCTACAATTTATCCCTACGTCCCCTGACTGTGGTTTTAAAATACGACGCCGGTCGAAAATAGCCCTCGTGTAGCTGTAGTGCGACGATAATTCAAACCTAACCTAACAACTTATCCCTTGTCCAATCCTTCTGTCTGTTATTTTCAACAGACACTATAGAGTCCCACAAGAAAACCACATAAACACTCGGCCGGCTATTCCGACAACAAGCAGGATGCGATTCCGACAGAGATTTCCTCCGAGGAAATTAGTAGGCCAATAATCGAAATCCCGCCCTCCCCCTCAGGAATGGGGAGCCACGGAGGTAAGAAGGAGGAGGAGACGCTTACACGGGCAAAAACCTATAGAAAAACAGGTTCGCCTGGTGAAGCCATCGATCTCTTCTTGTTGTCACCGTGTCCTTTTTTTTTAATAATGGGGCTGCAATATTGGCAGTGCCGTCTCGGTGGCTGAATGGTTAGTGTACTAGCCTTTGGAGCTGCTGAGGTCGGGTTCGAATCCCGGTCAGGCATGGATGTTTGTGACAGTCAATAAATGTTGTTATTTGTCTACGTGTTATTCCTTTCTTTGTGAATGTTAATATTCTTTCTGTGTCTGTCCCACTTGACGAAAGCTTATAAGCGGTTCTCGGAACAGGCACACAAGCTGGAATATATATGTATCATACCATACCATACCATACCACATTGGCAGTCAAGCCTTTGCAGACTCGGCAAATCCCCCAGAACTGAGAGCCATTTTTCTGTGGCACCCTCTAGGCGGCTCTCGCTACCAATTTTGACGACCAGATTACAATGAATCTGAGGATGTTGAAGTATGCCGATATTTAATTTTGCCCAGAGAACCCAAGCCAAATGGGCCCTCCAGGGATCTTTTACATGCCACATAATCATATGACATGCGTACCCAGGATTTTCCCATCCATAAAATACGACGACTCAGCCGGGGCTCGAACCAGCGATCTTGGGCTTACGAGGCGGGCTCGTTTAACCTCTCAGCCACTGAGCCGCTAGTTTAGTTTGAATTATCTTCGAAACCACTTCTACATGCACAATTAAACTTCCGGTCACTTCCGCTTCGTCATATCCGATGTAGAGGGTCCGACCCTTACCCCTCCACATGTTGCAGAAACCCCATTTCTTACCTATATATACGAGAGCTACTCCTAGATTAGAGCTAGCACTAGAACTACACGAGGGCTATTGGCGACGGGCGTCGTATTTTAGAACCACAGTCAAGTGACGAGCCAACAGCTGAATAGGCACCCAACGCAACCGTTAAGGGCTATATCGTGCGCAGCGTTAGGACGTTGAAGGATATTTAACGTGCACTCTCATCACACGGGGTTAGTATTATTCGTCAGAAATTTTTCACTGCAAGGGCCGTTTATAGGTCAGCAGTTATTTTGGCGATGCGCGGACCCGAACCCGGGACCATTCCCATGCTAGGCTGATGCCTAACCAACTGGGCTCCCCAGCCCCTTATCGTGTCTATGTAAGGCTATTTCTATATGGCCAAAAGCGTGATAACAGTAGACGGTAGTGTCTCTGGAGACTATAGAGTACGTCTTGTGGTAGTGTACCAAGCCCAAAAAGAGAGACAGCAAATTGCTTGGCAGTCAAACAAATGGTCTGGAGTTAGTTGGGTCTCTGGGCAATTTCTGCAGAATGTTTAGGATCTTGAGGTGTTATCTGGAGATATTTTCATGACCTTAAAACGGCCTGGACGAATTCTTGCTATAACAGAATTCATTGTTGTTGTAAGCCCAAATAAACGCTCTTGGTGACACATTTGGCGATAATCTACCGTGGAATTTGTACAGGAAAACAACATCGACTTTTCGATTTTTGAGTTTTTAATAAAAAAACTATAATTAAAACGCATTTTTCTTGCCTGTGAATTAAATTTACTATTAGCATAAATTCAGATCTCGTACAATACATCCTACAACTGCGCAAACCCAGTCATTTTTTTAATTTCAAACAAAGCATATTTTAAATAATAAAATACTAATGCGGTTTACATTGAACTAACCGTTTGGCGAGCAGTCTTTTTGGGTTTACTGTAGGATCACTTGGCGACTTTATTTCGGCTTCTCTTTATTTCACGCCAAGTATCTTCATCTTCTTCTGAACTCTATGATGGAAACTACGGCTAGGGAATCGGAATGCGAAGAACACTCCGTATGCACGACATTCTTTGGCGATGCGGAGGAAAAGTAGAATTTTTATCTTTAAGGGTCTTGTATGGTAACAGATCTCTATACAATTCCAATGGGGAAACGTTGGCCCCGGTATTTAAATAAAGTAAACGACATGTACTCACGAAAACTTACCGAAAAATACTGAAGAAAGTTATTTTGTCGTTAAATAAATATTTAAAAAGTATTATTTTAAAAATATTGCACTCTTAAAACAAACGAGTGCATTTAACTTAGTCCGAGTTAATTTTCACTCTTTTCAGTGTCGAAAATGCACTTATCCGATTGGAGTGGGTTTCCCTCTTTTGTTTTGTTAAAACTCCGACAGGATCACTCCAAACGAGTGCTTTTAATTCAGTCTGAGTTAATTTTTAATCCTTTCCAGTGTAGAAAATGCACTTCCTTTATATGAGTGGATTTCACTCTTTTGCTTTAAGAGTGCAATTAGTTCTAATTAAAGATACATTTTAGCAATTATTCACAAACTTCAAATGGCAGCACTAACGGCATGTAAATATCTAGACAAAAAAAATTTTAATTATAACGTATTAATGTCTTTAAAAATAGGGGATTCGTTTGAGGGTAGGGTAGGGAAGAGTAGATACATACACTCTTAAAACAAAGGAGTGAAATCCACTCCAGTTGGAGAAGTGCATTTGCGACACTGAAAAGGAGTGAATATTAACTCGGACTGAGTTAAAATCACACTCGTTTGGAGTGATCCTGTTGGAGGTTTAACACACAAAGTATCCACTCCTTTCGGAGAAGTGCATTTTCAAGACTGGAGGAGTGAAAATTACTCAGATTGAGTTAAATTCGCTCGTTTGTTTTAAGAGTGTATATATTCCGGCCGTGTGCTTCATCAGAGACTCGCTTGTAAGCTTTCGTCGAGTAAGACACAGGCACAAAAAGAATTTTTACTGTCGCAAAGAAAGGAAGTACACCCAAAGCGAAGGCGGGAAATGAACCCGCACCCGTTACAGCGAACAGACTGATAGCGTAATGGTCCAAACTACACGCCCATCCGCGGGCCCCGATAAAAACGTTGACTTTAAGTTTTAAATTTACTGTAACTCAATTTGTCCTGTATAAATTGCTGAAGACAATGGTCTTCATCTGTCTTAAATTTTGTTTACGTAGGTAGGCGTGAGCAACTGTCAGTCCCACAGAGCTAATGCATTAGTTTTGGAATCACAACTTTCGTAGAAGTATTGCCTTGCCATGTTAGAAATATTTCACCAAGTATGGGTATCAACATAATCCAGAAATGAAATAAATTTGAAACGAAAATGTTATCTAGTTATTTAATGATATATTTTTGAAGTTTAAAAATACCCCAAATTCAAAGCAGAGGGCGACACTATTTTAAAACTTAATCAATTAATATTTAAATAACCGGATGTTTCCTTTTCACTTTTGTTTTAAATAGATGTTGTGATGAGTTCCATACCTGGTAGAAATGGGATAACATGGCAAGGAAATTCTTTTGAAAAAGTCGTGATTTTGAAACTAATGCATAAGCTCTATGAAACTGACAGTCCCTCTTAAGCTGAAAGCTCATTTCCGCTTAGCAAATTTTCTTACCTATCCACATTCATGAGTTAAACCAATTTTCATAATAATTATAAACTTACTTGGAATGCATAAAAACTAATTGTATCTAATTAATCACATTTTAATGGTCCAGCCAAAAGGCTCAGGCTTCGGGCACCTCTACTCCAAAACATGAGAATATTTCAGACAATTTTAGCGATTATTTTACGTAAAGAACTCCCACGAACAATTCAAACAAAACAAATTTCTTCCATTGTCAGATATAATTTATATTTCGTAATAAATTTACGATGATCGACGATGTTCATGTTAGGCACAAAAATAGATGACATTTGCGTTGAAAGTTAGGGCGTCGCCAGCCGACCCGCCGGCGCAGTGGTTAGTGTACTAGCCTTTGGAGCTGCTGGGCTCGGTTTCGAATCCCGGTAAAGCCATGGATGTTTGTGCTTGTCAATAAATGTTGTTATTTTTCTATGTGTTTGTGTCGTCCTTCTTTGTGTGTCTCGTGTGACTGTCTCTTCTGGTGAGCTGGGTAATGGGCTATAAAGCCTACACTCTCCCTTCTAGAGGGCAATCACTGTCATTTGTCATTTTTTAGGGCGTCGACAAGGATGTCTCTGCCTTTCTAAACTACCGAAGTTTTTGTACTAGGAACCCCTTTGATATAAAGAAAGTATCCCTGAATAGGATTTAAGCATCTTTTGCTATGTTGCTATACTTAACGTAAGATGCAATTTTAACCTCCCAAGACCCAAGCAAAACCCTGCACGTATATTCTTATACAATCTAAAAATACTTTTCATACAAATATATGCTAAAAAGTGTGCTTGGCAAAGAAATTTTTTGAAAAATTATGTTTAATAGTTACTGGAGAGACACGCCTTAAGCTGTGAAAATGCACACTTTTTGTGATATAAATGCAAAAAAGAGAGATCGTATCACTCATATGTAGTTAACAGTTTCTTTTAACATTGTTTTTAATGCAAAATAGCTTTAAAATTAACTACCAAAATAACTTTTTGAAAAGTTTGAAAAAATAAATTTAAATTTATTTGTTTGAGAGCTTTAATATCGTATTGACCCTCGTTCAACTTTTTTATATAGAAATAAATGACAGATACCTGTAATCAAAAGCTGATATTTCGATTTTTTTCTATTGGACCAGGTAAATTTCGGAACTAATTAACGTGTTAATTGTTTGTGGGGCGGTTTAAAAAAAAAAACGTCTCCAGATTTTTACGCCAAGTCGCAAGAGAATAAACATAAATAATTTTACCATGAAACCAACAAGAGTAATGTTCGACATGATGGTATGGTACATATATATTCCAGCTTGTGTGCTTGTTCAGAGAACCGCATATAAGCTTTCGTCAAGTGGAACAGACACAGAAAGAATTTTTACAGTCACCAAGAAAGGAATAACACATCGACAAATAACAACATTTATTGACGGCCACAAACATCTATGCCTGACCGGGATTCGAACCCGACCCCAGCAGCTCCAAAGGCTAGAGTCCTAACGATTGCGCCACCGGGGCGGCATGTTCGACATACAACTCAAACAAACAAAAAATACCGAGCCAACAAAGCACAATTCCCTGATTCCCCTTGTCATTACTACAGGACATCTTATCAGAGATTGTGTTTCTGACCAAAAGTGGCCACTTTTTTGTGTCTCCCTTATTGACTAAGCTGTCATCTTGCTTATTCCGGAGCTCTGTTTCTATTTTTTCTGGAGTGGCCTTTTGATTGGAGCTGGATTGATTATTGATTGTTTTTCTTGTTCTTAGGGGCGGAGGTCAATAACTTATTTGCTTTGTTGTTGGCGATTCATTGCATTAGAGTTACAATGTTGTTTTGGGGGGATTTGAAAAAGTTCGTGAAGATTTCAAAGTTCTTCTATATTCTAAATCTACTTTTATAAAGTGAAAAGTGGTAGGTTTTTTAACAGTTGAAGAGTACAAGGGAAGAACCGATTGATTTATTAGGCGGACGCCCGCTATTTTCTGCTTGGCGGACATTGGCGGCAGAAAACTGGTTTCTCTCTTTCTTCTTCACTTGGACCAAGCGTCGGGATCGTCAATCGCCTGAATCTTGGTAGCTAGGAACCACAGAAGTATTGGAGTAGCAAATCACGTGACCTACAACACTGGCTTCATTGGGACTCTTCTGGGAGCTCCTTGCGCGTCCCGTCGTTAGCATTGGAGGTCACGTGATCTACCTCTCTATTACTTTAGCTATGATCTCTGTGGTAGGAACTGGTTTCCTTACACAAGTTTAGGCGATCACTCGCTATCATCGCCAAAGTGGTCTGCTAAGGAAACTTCTCTACATAATCAATCGGTTTTTTCCCTGTACTCTTCAGTTATGTCTCTCCGTCTGTCTGTAAGTTGAATTGTCAGAAGTTATAAGCATTCAAAGAAAGCAACTATACGATATTGCGTTTACTATTGCTGATAAAATCTTTATTTAAATGTTTAATAAAAATAAACAATAACTCATTCAAAGTTTTAAAAAAATCCTGGCATAGTTCTGGAAAATTTTGTGTAACTAATGTGCATAATTTGTACCAGTATTTTTGCAATCCAAAAACTTCGGTGTTTCTAGGCTAACAGAAATTTACTTGCAAAGTTTTTTTGCAATACAACTGAAATTTGTCAAGATTATAATCCATGCGATAGCCAACTAATTTAAGCACACATAAAACTCCCGAGTTTTAGAAATCTTTTTAATCTTAAAAGCAACCCCGCGCTACACAATTTCAAAATGTAAGGTTCTCAAGAAAATTTACATATCACCATAAATTCCCGCTCGAATTTTAGTCTGCGAGAATCAATCAGCTAAAAACTTTCTTGTGTTTTACGAAACAAAGAGAAACCAGGACTGTTTGTAAGCGAAAAGAATACGTTTCTGCCTGAAATAAATTTAAAATTTATTTAAATTTTCATATGCGGGCACGTACAGAGATCTAAAGGCGTTTTATTGAAATATAAAGGAAATGTAAACATCCGAAAAGAAAAAAAAAAGCTTTTTAGAAAATTCTTTAAAAAGTCCCCAAAAAATAGAGAAAACTTGCGAAACTTTTTTCGCTCTTCAAATTTTGAAAGAGAAATATTTCCAACTTTACGTGTTGCCAAAGTATTTTTTGTTGTGCCTCATACATATCAATTTAAAGTTTTTAGAGTATTTTTATATTCTTATTCTTTTATCTTTAAAAGACAAGCAATAAATCCTGATACAATCTTTTAAAAATATATTGGTTGTATAAATGTGGTAGAGAATGCAGGACAACTAAAGAGTGAGTAATTTTTTAAGAACTCAAAATTAGTTTTTAATCTATTATAATTTTTTTTCAAAAGTCAAAATTTTGAACTTTTTTAAAACGCTGCTCCTCTTTCAATTTTAAGAATAACTCCAACAAACTATTATAGTTTGTTTTTAGTACTATTTGTTCAAGAACTGTGCATGGATTTTAAAATGTGAGCTACAGTTAAAATTTAACATGCATTTATACAGAAAACCACACAAAAAATTACAAGTTATTGAATTCAACATTTAAATAAAACTAATTTCAAAATTCTAACTTAATTAGCAAAAAAGCCTTAGGGATTTATTAAACACAAGAATTGAAAAACGTGAAACACAGAGAAAAAAGGTTGAAAGCAGACGAAATATGTATTCAAACTTATAGGAATGACTCCAGAAAATATTTAATAAATTTTTCTCAACGGAAGATATCATTCTGAAACATATAACTTTTCAGAAAAATATTGCACACAATAAGAAATAAAAACTGAAAAATCGATAGTTTGACCAGTTTTTGGGTATCTTATCCCATTAAAATTGAAAATCTATTTTCATGAAAGAAACCAAGATCTTTTGATTAAATCTTATCAAAAATACTTATCAATACTTGATTTTAAATTATTCTCAACACTATCATCCGTTGTGGCGAAGCCATAAAAACAAGCAATACTTTGATTTGTGTCCTATGTGCGTCTTAAGCATGAACTGTTTAATTCAACAAGCAAAATCACTGTTTTTAGTTCACAATTATGTTTAGGTGAATTTTAAAAGGAACACTGGTACGAATTTAATAATTATATTTTTACTTTTATCACCAGACATGACGGTTCTAAACGATTTCATCGACATCATGGCTGGAGGGCATTCCACTTGTATGTAGGAGAACTAAAATCAGGACCAAAGTTTCATAATAAACGAAGCTATTTCCCTTTCTAACTTTTTAAGTAGCTTCGTCTATTTTTACGATCTTTTAGAAGTTTACGATGTCGTAAAATGAAATATGTTTGTGAAAGTGTCGCAGTGTTTACCCGAAAAATTTTGAAAATTTAAATCTAGTCATTCAAAAGCAGTCAAGTTTAAAATGTCAAGGTGTCATATTTAAAGTTTTAAACTAAAATTTTGAACTAACTTTATAATTTAAATGCATTTCCTTTTATCAGGGGCAAAAAAACTATCATTTGTGCATTAAATATAACACAGGGCATGCCATGATTTTTAAGTGGTTAATTCATACGACATTTTGGATTGAAACAAAAGTTACAATTGACAATCGACCACAAAAAAAACTGTCAGGGCTTATTTGCATATTCTTAGCACCCCAAAAATATTATTTTCTTGGCTCAAAACATCAAATTATAGTAAATTGACGTGCTTTTCAGCAAATATTAAGCACTTAGTATTTCGAAATTAATTTTGGACAACTAGTATTTAGATTATTCTGAAAATATCTGTCTATAATATATACTGGAAGGAAGGTTCAATATTTTAAGAAATCGCGACCGATACCAGATAATTGTCGATAACTAGTTTTTATTTCTAACTTTGGCGCTGGGTATTGCCTCCTTTTGACGATTCATCAACGCTCATTTAGAACTTAACGCTATCATTTAGAGACAAAGTTCTAAACATTTGTATGTTCTCAGCCATTTTACATTTTGCTTTAGACTGACTGGTAGCATTTTTTTTATATCAGTAAGTACTAGTAGCATTCAATCCAATATGTAGAGGGTGGCGCAAATAAAAGTGCTCTCGCTTAGAAGAAGGGATAAGACATGAAATGCTGTAAAATACCAATGCTGTAAAGTCAAACACCAATGTAAAAAAATTTTGCCAAGTCAGGCCATTGATAGTTTCAAAATCAAGCCCAAACAGACGCTTGGTGAATTATTTGCCGGTAACTATGACATCTTCAAATGTGCACTGACCTGATCAAACGCTCACCTACACCGCTCGCACTGAGATCCGAACTCGTCAATAGTTCATGTGCAGCTCTAGTCTAATATCAACGAAACCAACTCAACGAAGCCATTGAAAAAATTGAATAATTTATGATTTCGACTTGGAGCACGGCTAACTTCAACAACAAGGCCAGAGAAGCTTTCCCAAACATGAGCGTGGACTGAAATTTTGGCGTCAGTGCCGAAGATCGAGAAACTAGTTCGGACGCATTCGGAACCCTAAAAGTGTGGTCAGCCGTGCGTGAACGAGTGGTTCCGAACAGATTTCGAGACAGGAACAACGTCACTCGGAACTATGACGTCAAAATTTCCGTCCTCGAGCTTGTTTGGGAAAGCTTATTCGGCCTTAGTAGTTGAGTAGGCCGTGCTTGGAGACTTTCAGACAGCTTTTAATAGTTTTTCTCCAAAACCATTTCCCTGCATTCGTAGCTCCATGCCGGGACCACTTATATTTGCTCCACCCTGTACTATACATCGTTGGAGCCGCCTCGGTGGCTGAATGGTTAGTGTACTAGCCTTTGGAGCTGCTGAGGTCGGGTTCGAGTCCCGGTCAGGCATGGATGTTTGTGACAGTCAATAAATGTTGTTATTTGTCTATGTGTTATTCATTTCTTTGTGACTGTAAAATTTCTTTCTGTGTCTGTCCCACTTGACGAAAGCTTATAAGCGGTTCTCCGAACAAGCACACAAGCTGGAATATATATGTATCATACCATACCATACCATACATCGTTGGAAAAGGTAATTCCACCATCACAAACACGGTAGGCAGTGATAGATGGAAACACATCAATCACACTAATAAGAACGAAAGAAGTCTGTTTATTCAAGATGTTTGCCCAACTTCAGTGATATCACCAATGACAAACACACCGGCATTGATGATGCATCGATTATTTATCGACCGATATACAGTCGAACCTCATCAACGTGAACTTTTTAAACTTGAATTTTCACTTAAGATGAACTGAAGGTCCTATTGAACTTGTAATTAATGCAAAAAAAATGGTTTATCTTAAAATTACTTTTTGATACTTTGAAATTACTTTTACTTCTAGTTTGAAATTCACTAAACCTGAACTCAGTATTCCATAGTTTTCTTTTAAACATGTGATGTCATACAGAAGATTGTTTTAGGTAAAAAAAATAGGACAAACGTTTGGAAAAACAAGTAATAGATTTAACCTCTTCCTCAATCGCTTAATTGCATTTTAGTACGCTGTTATACATTTTTTATCGTCTTAGTAACCATTATAAATGTAATCTTTTTTATTATTCATATGAAAGTTTTATTAATTTGAAAGTAGAAATCGTCACAGTTTAAACAATTTCTGGTTTACTGAACAAAATTGCAAATAAGTAGAAATCCCCCAGATATCAGACATTAATCACACTCAACCAAATTATACTCAATTTTTATTTCTTATGAATATTAATATTTACTTACAGAAGCTTTATACAAAATATGAGATACAAAATTTGAATTATCTATTTTAACATCGGATATTTTTTTACATAGTAACACTTTATAATCAAGAGAGGTATTAGTTACATTGAATTTTTAAATGCCAACTTGGCCAAACAGCTTTCAATTGATTTTAGAGGCGATTGACTCAAATAACAACTTCATAAACTATTTTAATAACAAAGAAGTTCAAGTTAGATGCAAAAGTTTAATCGTTGTTTTTTTTTAACCAGCTTTCCTCAAACAGTTCAGATTTAAATAAGATGCGATACATCAGTTAAATAAACTACTTCAAAAAATATTTTAACCCAAGAAAAGTTATAACCAAAGTTCAAATGTAATGCATATGTTGAATTCCCCTTATTCAAATTCCAGCTCTATTTAAGGCCAACTGAGCCAATCGACCACAGGTCTCCAGACCAAAGTGCCTCTGTGTCCAAAGGGAAAAAATTATTTTTAAACCACATTTCTCCGGCTGTAATGAACATTTTGTACGGTTATACATACATGAGATAGTTATGCTTTATGATAAATGCAGTGGACTTACAGATCTCTATAATCCAACTTTTTGAAATGGGTTCGAGTATTTGGTGTAAAATTATTTATCAAAAATTAAAACATATTCGAACCCCTTTCAAAAAGTGAGATCATAAATGCCAGCAAGTTAGCTGCATTTACCTTCCAAAAAAACCGTTTGTAAGGATATTCAAAACAGCCGGAGGAATGTGGCTTGGAATTTTTTTCCCCTTTGGATTAACACAGATGCCCTTGGGTTTGAAGACCCGCTATCAATCGGTCTCATTCGCCCGTTAAACAGTTACTCCTTTCCTTTCGATAAGAACTTGACAGGCACCGTGAGGTAGACGTACTTGGTGTTCTTGATCTTGCCGCCGATGTTCTCCAGGCCCCCGGGCGCGTCCCTGATGCGTCCGACGCAGAGATCGCTGTCGACGTCGGCGTACACGTCGTCCAGCTTCTTCCTCAGCGACTTCTCCTTCTGGGGCACCAGGACCATCGCCTGGAACCCGGGCTCGATGCCGAACTTCAGCACCGACTCCACGAAGCACCGCATCACCTTTTGAAGGAGACACATACACTCTTAAAGCAAACGAGTGATTTTAACTCAGTCTGAGTTAATTTTCACTCTTTTCAGTGTCGAAAATGCACTTATCCTATTGGAGTGGATTTCACTCTTTTGTTTAGTTAAAACTTCCACAGGATCACTCCAAACGAATGATTTTAACTCAGTCTGAGTTAATTTTCACTCCTTTCCAGTGTTGAAAATGCACTTATCCTATATGAGTGGATTTCCCTCTTTTGGTTTAAGAGTGTAAGGCGCGTTTCATGAGCCATCGAATCCATGGTATAAAGAGAAAACTCAGCAATTTTTCCCGCTTGGGGATTTTCGCCCAGACAGCACCGGATTTGCAGGGTTCATTGGGGGGTTTTGCAAACCTTCCAATGAAAGAGAGTTTCATTTCATGGATAGGGTCACAGATTATCATTTGGGTTAGAAATCCCGAATGGAGAATAATGGAGAGTTTGGCATTCCATGGATTCGACGGCTCCAGCAAACGCGCCTATAGATAATGAGATTCATGGAACTGAGGTAACAGTGGAATAGTAACCTATAGAGCCCCGAGCAAATTTCTACACGTATGTTCTTAATCTAAACATACTTTTCATACAAATATATGCTAAAAAGTATGTTTTGCAAAGAAATTTTTAAAAAATATGTTTATAGTTACTTACACTCTTAAACCTTGAGTGAAATTTACTCATATAGGAGAAGTGCATTTTCGACACTGGAAAGAAGTGAAAATTAACTCATACTGAGTTAAAATTAACTCTGACGGAGTTAAAATCACTCGTTTTGAGTGATCCTGTCGGAGGTTTAACTTAACAAAATCTGAAATCCACTCCTATGGGGAAATGCATTTTCGACCCTGGAATGAGTGAAAATTAACTCAGAATGAGTTAAAATCGCTCGTTTGTTTTAAGAGTGTAGGGCAACGCCTTAAACTCTAAAAATACACATTGTCCTATAAATGCAACAAAAATGGCAGTATCACTTATTTGTAGTTAACAGATTATTTTAACGTTGTTTTTAATGCAAAATACCTTTAAAATTGACTACTAAAAGAACTTTTGAAAATTTTGAAAAAAAAATTAAAATATTTTTTAAGAACTCTAATATCGTATATTGACCCAAGTTCAACTTCATTTTTTTATGGTAATAAATGACTGATACATGTAATTGAAGGCTGAAAACTGATATGCAGAACTTCTTCTATCGGACCTGGTCGATTTCGGAACTAATTATCGTGTTAATGGTTTGTGGGGAAGTTTTAAAAAATGTCCCCAAATGGGGACGGCAGCAAGAGGTTAAGCCGTGTTTAAAATAAGCAGAAGAAAGGAGCATAGATATACAACATTGACGTACAAAAAAAGGTGTCTGGCTTGCAATTTTCCAGTAAACATTTTCCATTTTTTTAATAAATAAAAATTGTAGTAACATTTTTAACTATGTTTGTTATAATATCGACAAAACTAAGTTATTACGATGTACTTTGGAAAAAAAAAGTCTTAGTAGGGTATAGAAATAATAACAAAATAACATGTCCTAGTTTAAAGCATTTGGAGAAAATTTAGTACCAAATGCCTTGAAATCAAATGACAGACATGCAAAAAACCCCATGTTCATATTTGCCCCCTGCAAAAAAAATTACTACGTCTCTACTCCAGAGACATAACATAGAGTGGACTGCGGATTCATAGTAAAGCAGCTTAGAGATGGAAAACCAAAACCGGTTTTGACTGAAAACCGTTTTTTTTTTTGTATGAGGACCTTCGGAACCGGCCCTTCGGAATCGTTTTTTAGGGAAAAACCGATGGAAAATGGAAAACAGTTTTTTTCTAAAAAAACGCCATCCCTTGCAAATTAGCATTATGTCCTAAACATCATAAATCGCCAAGAGGGGAAAGCTTGCTACATATGGCAACTTAACGCTACCGTTTCGTTACGAACTATTCCAAATTGTCGCAAGACCTGAATATCAGCTAGCAAACCGAAGTGGAGACTACCATCAATATCCAAGTCACGTAGGTTTCTACCAATCACGGCAGCTTGAATTTTTTTTAATGTTTTTGCAGACGATTTTTTTTAGCATTGTTGGTATTTTTCTCTTTTGGCTTTTATAATAAATATTTAATTACATTCTTTTAATCTCTGAGCATGTTAACAATCGTGAATGTTGTACTCTTAATTCAGTAACGTTTTGTGCAAGATGCCAAATGCTTGTGAATTCCTAATTGTAAAGAGGGGTATAAAAAAGTATTAATCACACTTTCACAGGTAAAATTTATTTAGTTCTGCATACTTTTAGTAATTGTGTGTTCTTCATAAACTATAATTTCTATCGAGGGAATTTATTCTAAAAGCTCTTTTATACTGAAGAATCATATGATTAAATCAACGTTGTTAGAACTCTAATTATAATAAATATTTTGGGCCAAGTCAATTAAACTAATGGTCTGGACATTGACAGCTTAGAAGTAGAATATTTTTTTTTACAATTTGGTCAAAACGAAACCTGTTTTTGCAATCATAGTTTTTGAGTTATTTATATTTAAAAAGTGGAACATTTGTTGAATTTGGAATATATTGATGTGTTTTAGAAAGTTGATTTATTCCAGGTAAAATAAAGGAAGAAGCAATATTTCAAAAATATATATATTTGATTTTTTTTTTTAAATTGGACCTTTAGAACGAAAGTTATAGAGACGGCAGAAAATATTCACCATGTCAATAACCAACTAAAATTACAGCAACACTCTACATAAACCTACTAATGTTCTTTTAAATTAGTTTTTAATAAAGAGTCCACATTCAATTGTTCAAGTAATCTTAAATAGACGCACAAAATCAAAGAAATAATCTGATATCTATTAGGAGGATCTTAAAATACTAGCGATTCATCCTTGCTCCTTTCCAAGCTTCTTTATCATAACATTAGATTGTCGGCCTCTGTGTTCAGGTCGTTGTGGAAAAACTCGCCAAATGGTAAACTCGCCATAGATGCGAGCCAAACGTGACACAGTCATGTGACTGTGTAAGTTAGATGATTAGGACTAGGGTTACTGGAATATCTGCGTATGAGGGTTGCGACATGATGCTCTCACCTGATTGGCTGGAGCATAGCCATGCTCCCAAGAAACGGCGCTGTTATTTTTTCCCCGTAGACATTACACGGTGACTCAGCGAAGCTCTAATAAATCGCATCTAAACGATATAATCAAAGGAACGTATCCACTATTTGTTATTGATTTTGTTTTTAGTGTTCTTTATTCTTCAATATTTATTCTTTTTTGGATTAAAATTCTTAACGGTAAAGCTGTAATCCAGGTTTTAATACCGGCGTGTGTCATTGCTGTGGAATACAAAAAGTGTTTAAAATCGGAAAAAATTTATAAAGGCTTTACTTTTTAATTTTTGTATTGCAAATTAAACATCATGTGGACTATTACATTTCTAAAAATAGTATTTTTTATCATTATACTACCAGAAAATGCCATTTTTAATGTCGAAGCTAACAGAGGGTATTTGGCATGTCTTTGGCATGCGTTGGCGGAACAATAGTTGGCGGGGTAACGTAAACAAACCGCAAATCAAAATCATTGCTTACTTGAAAGTTGAAAACATTCTTATTTCTTCCAAACTAAGCAAGAACATAATGTTTATATGGGTAAAACTGCAAAAATAACTAGTTTTGTTTTATTGGCAAGTTTGGCTGAGCGATAACGATTTTAGCATGGCACACCTGCTAAGCTCCTTGTCGTTACCCTGTACAGCACACAGTGTATTGAAGGTACCCTAATTAGGACACTTTAGGTTTGCCAATGCGCAGTCCATTCTATGTTATGTCTCTCTGCTCTACTCCGATTCTCTATTATGAGTAAAGGTTGAGTATAGAATGCCCCAATTTGGAGTGGTTAGAAAAATTATTTTACTCCAAATGTCAAAATTATTCAGATATGGTTTAGTTTAGTTTGAAATATCGTCGCACTAGAGCTACACAAGGGCTATTGGGCGACGGGCGTCGTAATTTAGAACCACAGTCAAGTGACGAGCCGACAGAATAGGCGCCCAACGCAACCGTTAAGGGCGACATCGTACGCAGCGTTGGGACTTTGGAGCATATTTTACGTGAACTCCCTCTACATGCGGTATTATTCGTCGGACATTTTTGGCTGCACGGGCCGTTCATAGGTCGGCAGTTATTTTGGCGATGCCCGGACCCAAACCAGGGACCTTCCACATGCTAGGCGAGTACCTAACCGACTGGGCTCCCCAACCCTTCATTCAGATATGGGGATCCTTTATTGGCATTTTGCGTTTGCTTTGGTAAACTTCGATTTTCAGTAACACTAAAGGTTAATAGCGCTAGTGAAACATCCCGACTCGATTCAATACGATGCGTCCAGCCCCCCCCCCCCCCCCCATTGCGTACTATAGCTATTCCTTTATAAACAATATAAAAAGTAATATCGTTCATTAAAATATTAAGTGATGAAGATATAAAATCTTGTAGATATTTTGAGTTATTTAAATCGTATTTTAAATGGTCTTTGGCGACATTTTTTAATTGCGGATTCTTCTTTAAAATACTGTTTACCTATCCCATCCCATTACCAATTTCCCCAGGTATGGGATTCAGCACAACATCGAAATGAAGCAATCTGAAATAAAAATGCTATTCAGTTATTTCATTATATATTTTTGAATTTTTAAAATGCCAAAAATATATAGGGAATGGCGACACTATTTTAAAACTGAATCAATTAATAATTAAATAATCGAATGATAATATTTTCTTTACAGTTTTGCTTTACATTGATGTTATAATGATTCCCGTACCTGGTGAAAATGGGATAACATTGCAAAGCAATTCTTTTGCAAAAGTTGCGTTTGCATAACTACGGAACACCTATCGTATTCTGGCGGAATGCTATTTGGCGACTTTTGGCGTTCGGTTCGGCTAGTACGTTTTCGCTACTTGGCTGCAAAAATTAAGCCACCAAATCGAGACCGCCCCGAATACGCTAGCAGTACCAAAACTACGTTAGCTCTATGGGACTGACAATCCCTTCGCTACACTCACCTTCACATGTATCCAGGCTGAAAATGTCTCATTGAATTTGACCTTTAGCCACCTTTTCAAAACCTCGATGAATTCTTTTCTTAAATCCTCGACGTTCTTCTGTGTTTCCTTCGCGTCCTCCGCCACATCATCGGAATACTCGAAATCCCTCACCACAAATTTTTTCTTGGTGGCATTCGTCTTGAGTTCCTCCACGCACTTTTTGCCCACCACGACGCTGAACAGCTTGTGCTCCTTGTCACTGAACAGCTCTTTGCTCGAGTCTGGAACCACCATTTCGGCGAGTTTCGTGTAGCTTTTCAGCCATTCTTTCTCGAGTTGGACGGCAACAACGACCATCAGTGTGGTAAACCGTTTTGAACCGAGCACGACGTCTTCCTTTTTCACGATGTCGGTTAACGGACGATGGGCCAGACCACCTGTAGTGTCGTTTTCAAATTGTTCTAATGTTTTATCCAGATACCCTAATTCGTCCGATCTGGCTTTCAGGTTGTCTTCCATGTTCCACATCTGTGACCGGATCACGTCTTTCAACACCCTGATTGGTCTTTTTTCCGGGTACTTCACCGAATTCCAGCTGAACCTAGTGATGTAATTAATAACGTCGAGGTCATTATCTTCTAAAAACCTTCTCAGATCGTCCTTGATTACAGTTTTCATGAAGTCGACCAAATTCTTTACGACTTGCCCGGCATCCACATCCAGCTTGGCCAGCGATGCGGAGACGTAAATAAGGTCGTCTATAGTACCGAACTTCAAATCAGGGATATGCAATTTGAAATTGATGGATAACCTACCCGGCGCAGTCGCATGGTTGAGTTTATCGAAAGTTTCCTGTGGCGTCCGATCCGCAGGAGCTGAGACGATCCAGAACACACGGATAGTTTTCGGGGACACGCACTTGTTCTGGACCCGACCCCAGCAGCACCAACTGGTTTCTGCATCCGTTGGATCCACCAAGAACTCGCAGCTGTCGCAAGGGAGCAAGAATGGAGCGCGTTCGAGTTCTTTTTCTCGTTCCGTGACAGTCTTCAGTAACATTTTCATATTCTCTTTGAATTCTTCGCGCTCTTCTCTCTCTTTCTGTGCCTTGTCAGCCTCAGAGGGTCCTTTCCTCGAAGACTGGGGTTTGGGTTCGTCTTCTTCATCAGATTCAAAATCATCTTCCTTCGTAGAATCTTCGCTTGCCTCTTCAGACTCTGCTTCCTCATAGTTTTCTTTCGAAGGATTGTCTTTGTTTGCGTCTTTTTGCGAAGATGATTTATCGTTTCTGATGTCTTGTTTCGAAATTGATTCTTCGCTATAGACGTTTTCTTTGGAAGTAGATCCTTTTTTATAGACTTCTTCTTTGGAAGCTGGGTTTTCCTTACTGACGTGTTCTTTCTTAGATAGCTTTTGTTTCTTGGCGTCTTGTTTTGAAGTGGATTTTTCTTTTCCAACTTTGGGTTTTGAAGACAGCTTTTCATTCTGGAGCGCTTGCTTCGAATTTGATTCAGTCTCTTCAACTTCCAATTTCGAAGAAGTAGCATCCTCGCTTTCGATTAACTTGTCTTTGTCTGACATCTCTTCTACGCTGGAATTCTCGACTTCTGATTCTTTTTTATCATCATCAGACATTTTAGGTCATATTTACCGGCAATTTCAATCCTGAGTGATACCCCTACCAAAGCAATTTAGTTTAATGTTCAAAGACGTTTAAAAAACATTTTTCTTTCATAAAATTTAAATTCTACAAGCTCATACACAAAAACACAATAACACAAAAAATCAATGCCAGTGTAAATATCCAAACAAACATTTTTTCACGTGGAAATAATTTTAAAATATAAATCAGTATTGAAACTTTCCTTCAAATATTTTATTATTTTGGAAATGTTTCATGTCGTGAATAGAATCAGTTCCAGCGGTCTTGTTTTCATTTTTTTTTCATCTGGATTCACTTGTGTTTTGTATACGACAATGAGTTTTTTTTAAGAATATTTTAATTATAAATTTATTTAATGTAAATTTCTTATTACGCTGTTGGTTGTTCAAAATATTTGTTGAAGAAATCTTGCATGGAAAGAAAAGTTTTAATTCATCTATATCGGTTATTTTGAGAGTGAGACCGAAGCAACCAATGAAATCACAGTACGAAAGAAAAAAGAAAACAAGATCTGTTACATCATTAAGAACATTCTCATTAAAATTTTGAGGAGATATCATACGTTATTGCCCAGTGCTTGAACCGACGATTTAAGGTTTGTGAGACGAGCATTTTATAGGCGCATTTACATGAGCCATCGAATCCATGGATTGAAGAGCAAACTCAGCAATTTTTCCCTCTTGGGGATTTTCTCCTAGACAGAACCGAAATTGCAGGGTTTCGCAAACCCTCCAATGAAGGAGAGTTTGATGTTTCATACCCTGGATTCGGCCACCTTGCTCGACCTCTTTTCCCCTAATGAGGATTTTGGCATTCCATGGATTCGATAGCTCATCTAAGCGCGCCTTATCTGTCCGCCACAGTATAATCAGACAGCACGGTCTCAAAAATATAAGATTTTGTACTTATCGAACAGGAATAGCTTAGTTTATTTTAGTTTTAATTATCGTCGCGCTAGAGCTATACGAAGGCTATTGGCTTGAATTTTAATAATTGTCGTATTTTAGAACCACAGTCTAGTGACGAGCCGACACCTGAGTTGACACCCAACGTAACCGTTAAAGGTGATATCGAAATCAGCGTTAGGACTTTAAAAGACATTTAACGTGCCCTCCCTTTGCATGGTCGGCCATTTTTGGCTGCCCTGAACATGAATAAAATGACCATGCGGTTTTCATTTTTGTCAGCCTTTCCCTGTCTAGTGTTCAACTAATGAGACTAAAATCCAGCTTCTTACAACATTACAAATAGTTCTTGCTTTCCAAATTAATACAAACTTGTAAAAAAAAAATAACGATCGATATTCAAAAACTACTTTCGTAAAGTAAGGGTTTCAAAAAATAATTGCAAAATGGGTATATTTAATGGGCCTATTTCAGGGCTTCAGTGGCTGAATGAAAAAAAAAAAAACTTCTCAAGAATCGATTGGTGAATCAATGTTACTGGGGAACAGAGACCAATCGCAGCTCCGATTGAAGGAACAGCAGGACTGAAAGGAATTATGTTGCGTGAAGCAAGGCAATTAAATTGTAATTGTAATTTTACGATTTCAAAATATTTTTTGGGTATTAATGCAATTACCCCTTTCAGTCCCAATGACAATTTGGCATCATCATTTTAGAATTTTTGTTCTGATCGTCTGTAGCCATTTATGATATCAAAAAGCACATTATTCGATTCTTCAAACTTTTTTATATTAGGAAGTATTTTTTATTAATACCAATAGATGTCAGTACTCTTTTTTTTTTTTAATTATGATCAGAACCATGATGATGCCAAATGGCCCCACTGGGGGATATCCGTTTTAAAATAATACCCAATTAAAATTACTGAAATATTTGCTATTGTACATCTAAAGATTGCAGGGGAAAAGAACTTCATTGCATAGGAATCTGTCTGTATCAGGATTCTTTGGCAATAATAGTGAGTTCAATAATAGTGGCCTAAACTGGTGTAAGGAAACCGGTTACTCAGTTTGTTTATTTGTTGCGGCAACCCTGATTCACGCCAGTATTCAACGGACACGACGTTTGTATCGCGAAAGAAGAATAGAAAGTACCTGTCGCCAACCACAAGAGTACGGGAAGAATCCTACCCAATGAAGTTGTTTATCCCCTGTACTCTTCATCTGTAACCACAATAAATACTCCACTCGTTCCAAGTGTCTCTCCTCTCTTATTTATTCAAATAGTGTCAATGCAAACTCTTTAGAGAGATTGGGCACCACTGAAAAAAAAAACGCTATTTTCCAGTCCTCGATTTCATCAAACGAAATATATGAGGCAAATGCGCCAATTTTCCAATCTTTCTACCCGCTTCATCACCCAACTAAACCAACGATTTCCCCCCTCCATGGAGGTAAAAGAAGAAGGAATGGTGCCTTGGACGAAAGCAATGCAAAACCATGTTTTGCAACGCGAAGCTGTGGTCGCTCCTTTTATGCGCCTAAACATACGACTTAGCCAGTGATTTGAGCTGTGGAAATAAAAAAGTACCCACTCGAGGTTATTTCCTCCGTTATTCATCCTAAAGAATCGGACCTTTTTGACATTGTGACCAATTAACATTCTGAGTTAATTGCATGACACAAAATTTGCATAAGGGGCCATCTTCGTATTAAAAATGTTACTAACTTTAAAATTTCCAATAGCAAGATCCCTTTTTGAATCCATATTTCAAATCTCTGACCTATGTTAATACGAAATGCCAAATTTTGTTAGTTTTTAAGCATTATTAGAGGAGTTAGAGACGTGCAAAGTTTAAGTCCCATAATGTTAAACGAGTTGCACATAAAAAACTATCCCGATCTATAAATAATTAAGATAATGCAACGAATTTTTTACTGAAAAGAAATTATAATAACCCAAACAAAATGCATTCAATATTGGGGTATTTAAAACAATTTTTATATTTTTAAATAATTATTATATTGATTTTTTAAAAAAATATGAATGGAAAACCCTTAATATTTTTAAAGAAATAAATTTAAGACAAGAAGTTTAAGCGAAATCCCAATTTTTAAAAATATTTATTCATAATTTGCTGAGTAAATCACAAAATACTATATAATTACCCTTTAGGGGACTGTGTATAAGATTAGGTGTGTAATTGATAAATAAAGACGGCTTTGCATGCATGCTTGCTTGTCATTTTAGAGATGGACCCCAAAAGGTCCACAAGTTATTCGATTGAATAACTCTTCAAATATTCATCCAAATGTAACAAAAACTGAGATTTAAGGGTTTTCAAGAGTGCTCAACATTTCTAAGTTATTAAAATTGGGTGTTGCTATTGGAAATTTCAAAGATCGTAATATTTTTAATATGAAGACAGCCCCTTATGCAAATTTTGTATCGTGCAATTAACTCAGAGTGTTAATTGTACACAATCTCAAAAAGGTCCGATTCTATAGGGTGACTAACGGATAAAATAACCTCAATTGGGTACTTTTTTATTTCCACAGCTGTACCCTGCTGCACTTGAAATGCGCGTTTACATGATAGTCATTGAATCCATGGATTAAAGAGCAAACTCAGCAATTGTTCCCTCTTGGGAATTTTCGCCCAGGCAGAACAGGAATTGCAAAGCTCATTGGGGGTTTAGCAAGCCCTCCAATGAAGGAGGATTTGATGTTTCATACCATGGATTCGACCACAAACTATCATTTGGGTTAGAAATCCTGCTCGACCACTTTTTCAACTAATGGGGATTTTGGCATTCAATGGATTCGACGGCTCGTGTAAACGCGCCTTTCATGAGCCATCGAATCCATGGATTGAAAAGCAAACTCAGCAATTTTTTTCTCTTGCGGATTTTCTCCCAGACAGAACCAGAATTGCAGGGTTCAATGGAGGTTTTCCCAAACCCTCCAATGAAGGAGGGTTTGATGTTTCATACCATGGATTCAGCCACAAACTGTCATTTGGGTTAAAAATCCTGCTCGACCACTTTTTTCCCTAATGGGGATTTTGGCATTCCATGGATTCGACTTGGCATTTAAGGGGTCTAAGGAGTCTTAAAAATGTGCAAAGAAGGAACGACAAAGTATAGTTTGATCTGTCATGTCATTTTTTAACTACTCAATATACAAGTATAATTTTTTTATATGTAATTCTACAAGATTTATTTATTATAAAACAAGTTTTAAAATTTATGAAACTTTAGCCAAAACTAAAATAAAGGATATTAAACATGAAGCTATTTGAACACATTGTGATTAGGCTTGCGCGGCAAATTGTGAGGTCAAAATTGGAAAAATGACCAAGAAAATGACTTTATATTGTACAAATATGTACAAACAAAGACTTATACCTAAATTCTTAGCTCAATTTTAATTAGAAATTATTTTAGGAACTTTTTTCTAAAAAAATTATTAAAAATTTAAAAATTTTGATTTTAAATTTTTTTAAAAATAATTTCTAATTAAAATTGAGCTGAGAATTTAGGTATAAGTCCTAGTTTGTACATATTTGTACAATATAAAGTCATTTTCTTGGTCATTTTTCCAATTTTGACCTCACAATTTGCCGCGCAAGCCTAATCACAATGTGTTCAAATAGCTTCATGTTTAATATCCTTTATTTTAGTTTTGGCTAAAGTTTCATAAATTTTAAAACTTGTTTTATAATAAATAAATCTTGTAGAATTACATATAAAAAAATTATACTTATACATTGAGTAGTTCAAAAATGACATGAAAGATCAAACTATGCTTTGTAGTATCTTCTTTGCACATTTTTAAGACTCCTGTGACCCCTTAATGAAACGAGTTTTCTTCATTTTCTCAATCTCTGTCTTTGCAGATAAACGGTCTTTTTTCTTACAACGATAGAATACTTGGTTGATTGGTTGGTAGACATATATATCGTCAGGCTTGTGTGCTTCGTCAGAGACCCGCTTATAAACCTTCGTCAAGTAAGACAAACGCAACGCACTCACACACACACACGTGACATATGCTGCCATCTATCTCGCTCCACCTCCACAATTTAGACAAGTCCCTGAATGGAAGGGAAATAGTCTCCAGAGACTTGCACCCGTGGGAAACTGAGCAATGACCGACCACAGGACTTTCGGACAGAATACTTGGGATGCATACATTTTATTTGGCGAATTTCAGACGTTTTCTCGCCAATCATCTGCATTTTTTTTTACCCACATGTATTTCCCAATCTTAACTCTTTATTTTTTTCATTCCTCGAGATTTCCCCAAGAAAACTGCTATTAAACGCACGCAACGTGATTTCTTTTGGGAGAAACCTTCGTTTGATGGGAGCATTTGTTTTTATTGCGGAAGTTTATTTTACCAGGAAAAAAAAAAGAATAAATTCGAATTCTTAAAAGGGGCCAAAAGAAAATGGTTGAATCATTCGGATAAATGCTTGCCATTGCCGGATTTACGCATTGGCTATAGAAGATTTAGTTTGAGCATTATTTTACTAGAACTCCTGAGAATTTTTATTCCGATTTCGAAATTTTATTCAATTCCCAAATGCATATTAAAGGTTTTAAGCTTTTAAATAAACAAATCTGCATAAGTAAATTAGAGACCAAAAAATATTTAATACAACAACTTAATTGCATAGCTAGCTTCCCTGAAGTAGAATTACTGAATACTGACTCGAATTAGACGGAATTCGAATTTTCTTTTATTTCAAACTGAAATCTATTTATGTTATACTTTTTTCTTTGAGTTAAAAGAATAATTTTACATAACTAGCTTTTTGTAAACATCAATTAAATTTAATTCCGAATTATATTTAGAGCCGAGTTGAGGAAATCTGATCCGGCATCAAAATGAAAAAAAAATACAGTTAAATAAAATTATATTCAAATAATAATATTACAAATTAAAACCTTGTGCTTTTTTACCTTAATTTTTACTAACGCTGAACCACTGAAATTTCTTCCAGATTGAAAATGAAAACTATGAATTATAATCTTTTAACAGTGCTCTTACGGGCCCCAAAAGGGGCACATAATCGAGGCTCTACTACTCTACGATTATTTCCAAGTAGCAAACAAAATTTTAATCACCTCCGCCATTTCACCCTAAAAACAATTAATCGTCTGATTATGACACGAAGTGCTTCGCAAGGGGGGCCACCTCACTTTCACCCTCCGAAAAGAATGCAGTTGACACTGCCTGTGCATCAGGACAAAAGGGGTACATCGCCCTTTTTCTACAGAAGAGTACAAGAACTACCAGGGCCTAATCTTAAGGGGGTTCAGTACCCCAAAATCGGTGACAAAATAAAAAAATAAAAAATTATTGGCTTAAAAAATACTATTATAATCTTTATTAATAATGTCACAAAGTATGAAGACGATTGGAAAAATATGTTTGACATTAAAAGCCATTTTATTTATCCGTAAGGCAATGGGTCATCAATAAAAACTTTAAACACGTTTTTCTCAGAACTTGATTTTTTGAACTTCGATGTACCTCTTCTCAGAAACTATGCTATGTTTTCCCGGAAACTTTTTTTATATGATTTAATACATAGTATTGATTAATCTGAGGTAATAAATTTTTATAAAACTAAAGTGAAAAAAATTTTATGGGGCAAAAAAGTGAAAAATTTCATGATTTTTTTTGGGTACTTTAAAACGTATTTTATTTAAAAAATCTAACAGTTATTTTTTAAAAAATTTAACCACAGTTTAATATATATTAAGTTGGTATAACGCACACAGAAAATTTTAAGATGATCTGATCAGTAGTTACTGTGAAAAGGTATATTGCAAATTGGCCAATTTAACATTACCTACAGGGTGTTTCATAATTGACCGGAATAGGAATTGATGCAATTCCGAAATATTGAGCCGGCCCCTTCGAAAAATAGTAAAAAGCCAATTGATCACGGGTTTTGGTCGTGGTTGCATACTTGAACTAGGGCAGCACGAGAATGTGTTGACGAAGGGATGCATTTGTTTTGAGTTCGGTTTGGTTGAATCGACATATTGCCTAGTAATTTTACAATTTGCAGATTCTGTTACATCACAGTTCCTAAAACAGCTAAAAATGATTAATAACTACGAAAATGGAATTTTTGTGTTTGGATTTCGATTTAAATAATTTGGTGTGTTTCAAATTCGAGCTGGATGTTTGAAAATTGGAAGGAGCTAAACGTTTTGCGATAGAAGTGTACAGTTTGTCGAAATGTGCATGTGTTGGGACCAATTAGTTCCATAGTAGGGTAGAGACTGAACCTACCAATCGCACCATCTACCAACACGGAGACAATTTAGGGTGTCATGTGGGGATCGATGGCCGAGGGGTTTGGATCGCAGGCCATATCGCTAGCAGTCCGCGCGCTGTAAAGGGTACTACCCAATTTTTTTTTCAAAATTAAATTAAAGGGTGATATAAAGTTTAGCTTTCACATTTAGAACAAAAGAGGCAATTTTACCCATCTACTTTACTTATTGCAAATGATATATAAAAGTACTAGCTTTATAAACCCGGCGTTGCACGGGTGTACCCTTAATAACGGATATTTTTTTTATGTAAACAATTATTTTATACCAATTGATCCCTTCCCCACTGGCCAGTACTCCATCGGTAAATTATAATCGCTATTCAAGTGACACCTACGACATAAAAAGAATATTTTAATAAAATTTGGTAGCTGTACCTTCAGTAATTTTGGCTAGGCGTTGAGTGAGTCAATCAGTGAGTTAGGACTTTGCCTTTTATGTATATAAATTGAATTTAAGAAAGAAAATCCATAAAAATTGCTTATTTATAACACTTAAAATTGAACTAAAAGCTGTGCTAAATGATTTTTGTCTAAGATATATAAATAAATCTTGTGTGGAAAATGGGCTCTAAGTAACAATTTTTTGTAAAAAAACGACTTTTCCACATTTTTTATCGAAAAAATAAGAACAAATGTCAAAAAAATATTTCTATTTCCACTTTTTGTCAAATACTAATTATACTTCTGATTGAAAATCAAAATGTCGTGCTTGTAAAATAAATAAACTACAGCTTGGCAACTTGGCTCAATATGACATGAACATTTGGCTTCAACAAAACAGAACCATGACGTCAGTGTAGCGAACAGTCACCAGATTCACCTGATTGGCTGATGGGAAAAGTGTCACGAGGAGTCGGGGAATATTTAAATCGCCTTTCTGCTGAAAGCGTGTGCTTTTCATTAATCTCCAGCTTGCTGTGAAGATATGGTTTATTCTTTAGAGGAGAGGATTTTTTTGGTGTTGGAATTTCACCGCCTAGAACACAATGTTAATGCAACAAAACGGAGTTTCAAAAAGAAGTTTAATGTTACCAAAGGACCAAAATTCGACACAATAAGGATGCTGTTTGAAAAATTTCAACGAACTGGGAACGTGAATGATGAGAGAGCTGGATTTGTCGGGAGAAGATTTTCGCAAACAACCACTGCTAATGCTCAGCTGGTGGAAACAGTAATACGAAAGCAGCCTTGTATATCCGTCCGCCGTGTTGCAACTACGGTTCAAATCAAGCCAACGTCGACGTATCGTCTCATGCGGCAGGGCTTGCACATGTTTCCATACAGAATTCAAACTCGGCAACCTCTCACCGCTGCTTCAATTAATTCACGGGAGACATTCGCTAACGATATGGTGCAAATGATTGATGTTGGTGATATAAATGTAGACAACATTTGGTTTTCGGATGAAGCCTACTTTCAGCTGGATGGCTACGTTAATAAACAGAACTGGCGCATATGGGGAACAGAAAACCCCCATGTTGCAGTTCCATCATCTCTGCATCCACCAAAAGTAATGGTTTGGGCCGCCATTTCGTCCAAAGGACTCATTGGCCCCTTTTTCAGAACCGGAACTATTACTGCCCTCCGCTACCTAGAGATTCTTCGTGAATTTGTGGCGATTCAAAATGCCTTAGATGACGCTGAAAGCACTTCGTGGTTCATGCAAGACGGTGCCCGACCCCATCGCACGGCCGACGTGTTTAATTTCTTGAGCGAACATTTCAATAACCGTGTGATTGCATTGGACTATCCCACACATACAGGAAGTGGTATGGATTGGCCTCCTCTTTCACCAGACTTGACCCCCTGTGATTTCTTTCTGTGGGGATATTTAAAAGATCAAGTGTACCGTCGCAATCCCGAAACAATTGAGGAACTAAAGCAATACATCTCTGCTGCATGTGACGCCATCCCACCAGAAATTTTCAAACAGGCGGCCGGTAATTTTGCTCTAAGACTGCGTCACGTTATTGCTGCTAATGGCGGATATGTAGAAAATATCGTAGTATGAGTAAACACATAATTTCACCCACCCTATATTTTCGTTTGTTTTCAACTTTATTTGCAAACACATGAACAAATTTTTGAAGGGTCGATTCTTTTTTAGGATCGACCCATAAAAAACAATAGCAGAACCACTACACATACATGCACCGTTAAGCCATACAAACCCTCCTTCTTTGTGCTGTTTACTATTTTTTTCCTTTTATTAATATAAATAAGCAGGTGCCCGGATGTTGTAATGGTTTGGATCGCAGACAATTACGCTAGCAGTCTGCGCGCTGTAACGGGTGCGATTCCCGCCTTCGCCCTGGGTGTACTTCCTTTCTCTGTCAGTAATAAGTCCTTCTGTGGTTGTCTTACTTGACGAAATCTTATAAGCGGGTGCCTCTGGAGCTGCTGGGTCCGGGTTCGAATCCCGTTCAGGCATGGATGCTTGTGTTTGTCGAGTATATGCGGAGTACGTGCTCGTAAAATCTGTTGGGTCCGAAAGTCCTGTGGGGCGGTCATTGCGCAGTTCACCATGGGTACAGGTCAATGGAGAAAATTTCCCTACCCTTCAGGGACATGTCTAAATTGCGGAGGTGGCGACAGATGGCAACATCTGTCATAAGTGTTTGTGTGTGTCTTGTGCTGTCCTACTTGACGATGGTTTATAAGCGGGTCCTTGCGACCAAGCACACAAGCCTGAAAATATATGTCCACCAACCAACCAACCAATAAGCGGGTCTCTGATCATGCACACAAGCCGGAATATATATGTACATACCTACCCAGCATAAATATGAAAAATACAATAATTGTTATGTTTAAACTGATGGTCAACATCAAGTTTTTTTTAACAATAATGCAACAACCTATCAAAATGAACAGCATCCTAATTTTTTTTTTTTGAAAACTAGTTGAACCTGTAATTTTTATCAGATGTAAATTCAAACAAACCAAACTAAAAGTACTACATTCTTGTGTAGCTCCAGTGCAAGATTTCATGCACGACCGAAAGGGCGGCCAATTAGTTAGCCGTTTTTCATTGGCGGGGGCCGGGTAAATATTTAGGAATTGCGTCCTATACTATTCCGGTCAATTATGGAACACCCTGTATATACAGCATACCGAACCCCTTAAATAAAGCATGCTGGGATCCCTAAATGCGGCCTAGGGCCCTTTAAATGTTAGTTTTTATTATGCTAAATGTTGTTGCGTACCAGAATTTCTATAACTTTCAAAAAAAAATTAAGAGCAACATTCTTTATTTTTAGATTGACTTGTTGTTGTTGTTGTCGTGTGCCTCCAAGCAGTAGCCTGGAAGGCTAGAGGGTTGCACTAGCATCCATTGGCACAAGGCTTTGAGAACCATGAGATCTATTTTTTTTTATTTTTTATTTTTGGTTAAAAGGTATTACAGCAGATGCCTATAGTTAGGGTGAGCAAACATAGTGCAATTCGTGATGCAGTTAGATATTCAACTCTATCCATATATAAAAATTGTGCAGTCTCCGGTTTATTTTACAGCTTATCCAAACAAAAACAACGCAAATAAAATTTAATGGTTTTAGTTGTTTGGGACATGTATTTTCCGGCTTGTGTGCTTGATCAGAGAACCGCTTATAAACCTTCGTCACGTAAGACAAACATGAACAAAGTTTTTATTGACGCAAAGAGAGAAAGTACACCCGGGACGAAGGCAGGAATCGAACCCAGACCCGGTACAGTGCGCAGACTATTAGCGTAATTTGCTACGATCAAACCAACTTGGTGCGAAGGCCACCCGGGTTACATTTAATGATGTTTTCTCAGTCACAAAGCTAATCACTGAAACAAATCTGGTAATTTGAAGTTAAATGCGATTGTTTTTCATTAAAATCGAAATAGTAAAGTGAAATTTGCTAATTGTGAAGCACACCCCTCTGCCTCTGAGGCATAAAAGGGTGCTCTAATATGAAACATCGTGGAAAGAAAGTTTTCGAGGAAGCGCAAAATAAAACAATACAGAACTTTTCTTACTTTAAAGTGCTTGGAGTGTTTTAAGGGTTGTCACAACGGTTAAGACACGCTTTTTGATTTGTTTCAAAGCGGCAAACATTTCCAAATATGAGCGCTAACAGTGTCCTGGGGTTCGTTAAAACCAGCCTGGTGGAATTGATAATTTTATGGGATAGTGAATTGAAATTAAGGAGTAATTGAAATTGAAGAGTAAGGAGGTTTTTACGTGTGTTTATGGAATTATTAAAACTTAGAGGGACTGTCAGTCCACTAGAGATAATGCATTAGTTTTGAAATGACAACTTTCGCAAAAGAATTGCTTTGCTGTGTTATCCCATTTTCACCTGGTATGGGAACCATCACAAAGTCTTTTTAAAACAAAATTGAAACGAAAATAACATCTGGTTATTTAATTATAAACCCTTTCACTCCGAGTGATGCCATTTGGAATCATCACCTATCAATATTTTTTCCCCAAATGTTTATGTCCGTTATGACATCCAAACAAATATCATTCGATTCCTCACACTTTGTTCAATTCGACAATATTTTACATCAATCTCAATAGAAGCCAGAACTATTATTTTTTTTATTTAGAAAATAGCTAACAAGCGTTTCACCTGATTTTTGAAAAGTTCACTTCAGTTCCAAATACTTAAAACAAATTGTTTTAAATAGTTTAAATTGATTAACTATTTAAACTATTTCGGTTAAAATAATTACTAAAAATTTTTAATAATAATATGGTCAGATGCCTTAAAATATATAAATCGAAGTGTTTTTAGGTAATATATATGTTTTTATATTGTTATTTTCCACATTTAAAAAATTTTGGCATTATTTCAAAAACCATATAAAAATTAAAATGAATTTTTTTTCTTGTGGGACTCTTTTTTTTTAACCTAAAATAAGCTTATTTTGTGAATATCAGGTGCTTCTGTAGTGTAGTAAATTTTTGGGACTGAATGGGTTAATTGATAAAGTTTTAAAATAAGGTCGCCACCTGCTGTATTTTGGCATTTCAAAACTTCAAAATAATGTAATTAAATAATAGATAACATTTTCGTTTCAAACGTATTTTATTTCAATGTTATGTCGATTTACATACGTAGGGGAAAAGAGCTGACGTGGCAAACACTACTGCTGCGGAAGTTGTTGTTCCAAAACTAATGCATTAGCTCGCGATTGTCGTAAGAAGGAAAATATTATAACCCAATATTAATTTTGATCTTGTGCTACTCTTCTTTACAACTGCACAAATTGTCCTTTTTATTTATATACTTGCTTTTTCAAATAATAAAATGATATTTCTCATGAAAATCTTATTGAGCATTCGCAATGCTGTTTGATTGGGGGATTATCACATCAATTTGGCGAGTTTGAGACAGTTTCACTATTTTTTCGCGCCAAGTATCTCCATTTTATTCTAACTTCTATGGTCATAAATATTGACTTATATCATTCAATAACTGACATATGCGAAGAAAATTAAACATTTGCAATATCTTTCTCTAATGTAAAATATTATCTTTTCCTTCAATATCCAGTTCCATTCTTTATGATGGGCTACGCAGAAGAAAGTGGAATGTATAATTCGTATTAGAAAAATCGTGTTCCATTCGTTATGTAATTTGCTGCGAATCATTTGAATGTTCAAGTAGCCATTCTAAAAGCTTGATTTGGATGGCTATAAATCTCTGTAATATGTAATGAGAAAATTCTTGCCTATTACAAAATGTTCAGATTGGGTTGTAAAGTATTTCCGTTTAATAAGCAGGAAATTAAACCGCAAAAATATTTTCTTTAGTGTCTTGTGTGGCAACAGATCTCTATACAATTACCATGGGGAAACTTTATCCCCTGTTTTTAAATAAAGTCACAAATTTAATACTTACCAAGAAATACAGAAGAAAGTTATTTTGCCATTAAAATAATTAATAATTATAATTTTAAGTATATTAATTAGTTAATTAAAATTGTTTAATTAATTTTAATTAATTAAAGAATTGTTTACATATTAACATGCAGTTAGTGCTGCCATCTGTAGTTTGTGAATAATTACTTAAATTTAGTTTTAATAATAACTAATTAATGTCTGCAAAATTAAACCTATTAATTATTTTAATGGTAAGATAACTTTCTTCTGTATTTTATTTTTATTTATTTATTTATTTTTGTAAATTTTCGGGGCTACATGTCGCATACATTATTTAAAATCAGAGGCCAAAGTTTTCCTATTGGAACTGTATCAAGATCTGTTACCATACAAAGACCTTTAAATTTCAGTTATATTCGGAATAGCTCCATGGCAAAATATAAATTAAAAAATAATTTATGTCAGACAGCGACGAGGCATGTACTCAGAAAACACTCGAGATCAGTTTCCATACCAAAAAAAAGTCATTGCAAGTTGTATTGGAACATTACAAAAATTGTGTTGTGTCTAATAGTGATGTGCATGGTTAGTACAAAAATTGTGTTGAAACATGCATGCATACTTCCGAAATACAGCGTATGCTGTTTAATCTTTCGCATAAATTGCTATAGTAAATAACTACACTAAGTTGGTTGTTAGACACATATTTTCAAGCTTATAAACCTTCGCCAAGTAAAACAGACACAACACACACATAAGTGACAGATTCTGCCATCTACATCCACCACCGCAATTTAGACATGTCCCTTAAGGGGAGGGAAATAGTCTCCAGGGACCTGTACCCGTGAGAAACTGCGCAATGACCGCCCACAGGACATTCAGACCCACAGATTTAACGAGCACGTACTCAGCATATACTCGGTGGGTCTTAAGTAATATCGGGATTCGATCGCGGGACCTTCCGAGAGCGAGACCTTAACCACTAGGCTCTCCACGGCCCAAAACTATACTAAAAATGTCTCCATTACGGTACTTCAGAATAAATGCTATAATTCTTCCATATTTTAAGACAATATAGTTTACAGGTTTTTTTTTGTCAAACAGGAATGGATATAATAATCGTCTCTTCTCGCAGTCGTCGGTTACGTTGAAACAACGTCAATTTGTGTTCATCAGCACAATTCTTGCATTGAAACAACACAATATTGTTATGCTGCCGTTTTCACACAATATATGCTTGTCTTTCACCTACACTCTTAAAACAAAAGAGTGAAATCCACTCCAGTAGGAGAAGTGCATTTTCGACACTGGAAAGGAGTGAATATTAACTCAGACTGAGTTAAAGTCACTTGTTTGGAGTGATCCTGTCGGAGTTTAAACACACAAAGGATCCACTCCTTTTGGGGAAGTGCATTTTCAAGACTGGAGGTATGAAATTAACTCAGACTGAGTTAAAATCACTCGTTTGTTTTAAGAGTGTATGTCGCTTGAATACAAGGTTTTATTTTGAGTGCATGAAAAAATAAATGGCTCCAACTCAATCTACAATTGAACGATACTCAAATTCGTAGACTGTACCACAATTTAAAAAAAATTATATTTGTAAATTTACATCAAATGCTTTTCTACATCAAATGTTCGCCAATACGGTCCTTGTGACCCTTGGTGTTGTGTCTACTGTATTATTACTTTTGTATTTGTTTTTCCCTCAAATTAATGTCTGTTATTTGTGTGCAATAAATTATTATTATTATTAAATAATTAAATATTTATTATGAACAAAAATAATAAAACTACATCAAAATGTGTTTTAAAAAAATATGTAAATTAAAACTTTAAAGAAATAACATATTTAATTTCCAAAAATAGCTATTTAATACGATGTCTTTAGATAAAAAAAAAAAAACTAAATACAGCACACACACACAAATAACGTGTACACTGTAGTAAATTTGCAAAAGTTGATTAAGAGAAAAGCAAAAAAAAATTCCAGGCAACTCTGTCGTTCTACCAATCTCTTAATCGTATTTAAACTGCCTATTACTTGGCTAACCCAAAAGCAATTGAAAAGGAACCAATTCCCTAATGGGTTTGTCTTTTACTGAAAACCACGAGATTTTTTCCAAAGAGGGATTGCAAGAGCATTTTTTCAAAAGGTATGAAATAAGAAATAACAATAAAAACAAAACAAATTTGAAAGGAATATGGTTACTTAATTTAATATTTTTTTAACTTTTAAAATACTTTTTATAATTGTCAATAAATTAAAACTAATAGTTTTAAATATGTTTTTTTTTTTTTTCATACTTGGTACAAAAATGTTTCAAACTAATTTTAACTGGAATCAAGCAGTATCAACTCTTGGTTTAGTGCAAATTTAGTGCCCTCTAGTGCAAAAGTGCTCCATCGAGAAACTAATGCTAGTTTGTAGATTAATCAGTGAAGAAGGCAATGATATCGTGTTTGCTTCAAAATAAATAAAAGTAAAAAAATATACAATCAAAAAGAAGACAAAGTAGAAAACTTGCCCCAGTCTCCCCAACGTAAAATGTTACTCTTTTAATATTTAGACTACGTTAATTGAAAATCAAGAAATCGAAGATTGTGTTGATAATTAAATACTGTGTCCTACTTTCCTCAAATTAGAAATCTTATTTTTTTACCTTATAATATACAGCCAATGGCAAATTCAATGTAATATTTCAAGATATAATTATTTAAATGAATTTATTTCTATGAGGGTTCGTTTGTACACAACTAGAGAATTGACTAACAAAACTTTTGCATTAATTTTTTAGTTAAATTAACGAATAAGGAAAAATAAGTGTTCAGATTTAACGTGGTGAAATCAAATAACTAGATTAACTTGCAAAATTAACAAAAACAGGGGGTATGTATGGTATGGTATGATACATATATATTCCAGCTTGTGTGCTTGTTCGAAGAACCGCTTATAAGCTTTCGTCAAGTGAGACAGACACAGAAAGAAATTTTACAGTCACAAAGAAATGAATAACACATAGACAAATAACAACATTTATTGACTATCACAAACATCCATGCCTGACCGGGATTCGAACCCGACCTCAGCAGCTCCAAAGGCTAGTACACTAACCATTCAGCCACCGAGGCAGCCAGGGGGTATGTAGCGTGTGCCTCGCTATAATTTGTGAATCTGGCAACCTAATTATTTTGGAAAAGACCTTCATAATTATTTGAATTGATTACCGAAACGTATTTTCCCATTCCCTTGCTTAATAAAACATTTTAATAATATCACAAATCTTACGATCATGCAGAAACCAATCAACCACCGTAATTCAAACATTTAGCCTCCGCAATCAAAGACATAAAGCAGTAAAGGTAGAAGGTTACCTCTCTTCAAAAGTGCACTACAATACCATTATTCGCTAACTATTCCCAAGGGGGTAATTTGAGTGTTGCCATTTCAGACATAGAAGGGTGTGCTTAATGAATTTAATTACTGGTGACTGCCTATGGTTAATCTGATTTTCGCGGGTAATCACACAAGATTGTTATACAGTGGGCCACAAAATTGAGTATACACCATAGGAACTTACAGACTTTTTGCAATTACAGAAGACGTATTGCTGTTATTGAAATTTTTACCTAATATACTTTAGCCTATGCTTTACCGTATTATACTAACAAAATTGTTAAATTTGTTTATTTTTTCCCCCAAAAAATATAAGATCCGATACGAGAGGAAAAACAACGCCACAAAATTAAGTATACACCCTTAGTTATATACATTTAAACTGCAGATTAATATTTTGTTGCATAACCTTTTGATTGGATTAAAGCTTGTAATCTTCTGGGTATAGATTCCACTATTGTTAGTGGTTTCAACATAAATTTTAGCCCATTCTTCTCTCAGAACCTTCTTGAGATCTTCATTGCTCTTGATTTCATGTTCATGTACAGCTTTCTCTAATTGCGACCATAAATTTTCGATGACGTTTAGGTCTGGAGACAGGGATGGAGTGTGTAATTGCTTTTTGAAATGGTACAACAGGTACGACTGTACAATCTTCGCTGTGTGCTTGGGGTCATTGTCCTGCTGGAATATGAAGTTCGACCCAAGAGCCAACTTACTAACACTGTTTTTCAAGTTATCCTTTAAAATCCCCAAATATACATCTTTGTCCATTATGCCATCAATAAAAACAAGATCTCCAACTCTTCCAGTCAACATACAACCCCAAACGAGGACAGATCCACCTCCGTACTTGACTGTCTAAATGGTGTTAGTATAGGATCCAGTGCTTTCAAAGCTTCTCTCCATATTTTAAATCGTCCAGCGCTTCCGTAAAGGTTAAATTTACTTTCATCGGAAAATATTACAGTGTTCCAGAAAGAAATCGGCTTTAAAAGATGTTCTTTAGCAAAAATCACCCTCTTTTGCCTGTTCACATAATTGATGAGTGGCTTTCGTATTGGTGTACGGCCGTGAAACCCATATTGGTGAATGGTACGTCGAATTGTTTCACTTGATATATTTTTCCCGATTACATAGGACATCGATAAAGAAAGTTTAGAGGCACTTAACTTCGGATCTTTTTTTACTGAGCGAATGATCTTCCTCTTAGCTGTAGTACTCAGTATTTGCTTGCGTCCTCTTCCAGGAATATTGGCCGCAGATCCAGTTTTTTCTTAACTTCTGTAGTATTTTTTGGACCCACTTATGAGTGACACCAATTAAGGAAGCAATTTCTCGAAGAGATTTGCCTTCTTTTAACCATTTTACAACCAACAAATGTTCAGATTCTGTAGTTTATTTACAAGAGCTCATTTTATGAATTCTAATGAGAAAAAAATACTATCAAAAACGTATAAATGCTACGCAAGCGTTAAAAATAGCAGCTAGTCCCGAAATATCTAAAAGAAAATTTCAAACTAAAAAAAGTGGTGGTAAAATGCACAAATTTAGGACGTGTATACTCAATTTTGTGGCGAATTTTTCCGTCTTTTCTTCGAATCAATTAATTTTTTGTAAAAAATAAATTAACTATATAATTGTGCTATTGTAGGATGTTAAGGCTGAGGAAAAAGTATTTAAAGTAAAATCATCCATTTTAAATCAATATTTAATTTGTAATTCGAATAAGTCTGAGAGTTTACGAGGTGTATACTCAATTTTGTGGCTCACTGTAGTTTCAGCGCGGATAAGAGTTTAAGGCTTTAACTCGTAACTCAAAATATGTTAAGTTAGAGATCTACAACTGTAGATTTTTTTTAAAAAAATCATATAAATAAGATAAATTCCAGAACCAGTTATATTATCAAATATTTAATAAATGCAATTAAACTTCATTGTTTTTTTTTAATTTCCAATAAATAATTTTACACAACTTTTTGAACAAGTTTCAAAAAGTCGGATTATAGAGATATGCAAATCAGCTACATTTATCCTATATAAAAAAACTTTTTTAAAAAGATTCAATACAGTCAGAAAAATGTGGCTTAGACAATATTTTTCCCTATTGTATTAACACAGACACTTTTGTTTGGAGACCCGAGGTCACTCGAGTTCATTCGCCCTTATTAAACTTATTTGATTTTACCTAGTTATTTCTGAACAATTCCTTATAAATAAGAAGTTACTTATTTATGAATAAAAAGCTCACGTCATTGGCGTTTGCGACATTTTACAATAATTGTACAGCGTCGCCTGGAAAAGATGATATAGGATTTTACCCAAGCAAATTTATATAATTATTCTTCAAACTGCAAAAAAAAATTAGCAAATGATAAAGATTATTTTATTTGCAAAATAAAATTAATAAAAAATAGGCAATTTGTACTTTTAAAAGTTTAAACTACAACTTAGTAGTGCATTTCATTTTTTATTTTTTTGAAAAGTATAAATATTGTGCGGAAATGGTTCTAGGTGATAGTTACTGCAACAAATATATTTGTTAATCAATAAAAAAAATTATGTTAGAACAGGAAAACGGGCTATTATAGTTCTATTAGAACCTTTGTTTTTAATTCTATGGAATTAAATTCAACGGAATGAAAAAAAGAAGATTAACCTAAAAAATTCATGCAATCAAAGCTGAAACAACATTTAAAACATTTTTTGAGAAGGACGAGTGTGGAAAAGTCCTCCTAAAATTGTTTCCGACACATCGTCAAATAGAGAGAGCGCGACATATACGGTCGCAACACCGATTTTGCAAATCAGCACTTGTATCATATTATCTGGAATTTGCTGATGTCGGAAAAGTCTGGACTGTGTTGCATTCGATTATTTTCGGCTTTTATGTATCATGGATTGATGAATACACACCTGTATTAAATTTACTAGAATACTGGAATATCGCCATTTTGCTTCGTTCAATTTCATGCGTGAGAATCTGGATGCACGGCAGTGCATCGCCAAGTTCATAACGAAGGCGGCACTGACTATCCTTTACTGGGACCATTTCGGCATAATTTTGGAGACCCAGTTCTTTTCTTCTGCGCACTTTAGATTCGAGTTTAGACTTTTTTCTGGGTGTCCTAGTGAGACTTAACCTAGAAAAAAATTTCCAGCGTTCGAAATTCATTTAAGCCAGAGATAAATGAACCAGAAAAACGACAAATATGTCCCTCACTGACTCACTGACTCACTGACGGGCGATCATAATGTTTAGGTACAACGGCTTGTTATGGAGTTACGAAAATTGGAACACTTATAGAACAGAGCATGCATATCACAGGAAAAATCCGAAAATCGAAGATTTTACCCGGGATTGGGCGTAAACTGATTGGCGCCCTTTTTCATAAGCAGTTGCAATGCTCTCCATACGCTGATATACCAGCGGCGATTAAACGACGTCGCCAACAATTCAAATAGTTATTTGCCTTCAGATACGTTAAAGGTTTTCATGTGTGGGATTTAGCACACGATATTACTAATTTAATGTGTCAACCTGAGCTGGCAACCAGCACCATGTTTTATAAAGAGCCATTGGTTGTTTGGAGGTAGGATTAACATCGCACAAGGGCTACATATGAGTAATGGTTGGAACCAATGCTTCACAACGGGCAAATGTTTTTTTTTAAGGATTTTGCTTGCAGTAACGTTGTACTAGAGCTACATAAGGGTTATTGGCGGCGATTCTCGTATTTTTTAAATCGTGGTCAAGTGACGATTTCTTGAACAGAATCTTTCAAACAGTACCATCGGATTTAAAAAAAAAAAATTTTTGTTAGAAAGAAATGACATATATCAAAGGTTTGACCTATGTTTTATACTTTTTGTCAGTCCGTCTGTACGCTTTTTCGTCCGTCTGTTCTTTATAAGACGGTCTGTCATAATTTCGGTTCTAATCGTCCGATTTTTAAAAACTTTTTTTTTATAAATGTATGGCTTCATATTTCATACTTTGTGTCCATCTGTCGGTACGTTTTTCTGTCCGTCTGTCAATCTGTCCTTTATAAGAATTTCTGTCACATTTTCGGTTCTAACCGCCCGATTTTAAAAATTCTTTTTTTGTTGGAAAGGCATGTTTATAAAAGTTTAAATTACAACTAAATGTTGTATTTGGCTATTTTTTTCTAAGGTGTATAAATTTTGTGTGGAAGCAGTTCCAGGTGACAGTTACTATTACAAACCTACTTGTTATTCTCTAAGAATTTCGGTGAGTATTAAAGTGACATCAGGACATCAGTAGGCTATTTTAGTTCTTTTAGAACTTCTTGTTTAAAAAGCAGTCAGAACAGGAAATAATTTCACTATAGATATTGTTTGGTTTCAGCTCTAGTGCGACGTTAATTCAATTGTTGCTACAGAATATACTTAAACAGTTATAAACTATTTTTACTGCTTGTTGCCACCAATATATATTTATTTTAAACAGGAATTGTAAATATTGTACTCGCCGCAGTGTAAATCTCCATCCTATGTTTATTTTATTAGGATACTGCCTATTCACTAAACACATTATTCATTATACTTCACTATGTGTTCCCACTTACAAAAAGAAGTGAAATCCCAACAAAAACATCTCTGTAAAAGAGGGCCAAGTTCTACAAAAAAAGGTCTGGCCTACAAAAGAAGTGAAATCAACAAAAAGACCAAGTTCAATGGAATTTGCCGAGTTAAAGTTCTAGAAAAAATTAAGCCTGGACAACCAAAGATTTGAAAACAAAAAAGGATCAAGTTCAATAGAAGTTGATGAGGTTATAAGCCCCAAAGCATTTTGTTTTAAGATGCAGCTTAGGTCTAACACATTCTTACTAGCTGTTTGTGTAACTTGGCCAATACGCATTGTGAATATGGAGTTGAACCCTTCGTACCTGGTTGAATTTCACCTCGGGGCGTTTGAGTAAGTCTGTATTTGATTTATCCCTAATTAATCAAATGGTTAATCCTAGTGGTATTATACGTGGTGATGGCTATGTGGTGTATATCTATAGAACAATAATGTGCTGTGGTGTTTTAATAATGAACTATAAAGTTTACACATTTAGTTAGTTTGTATTATGTTGTTTTATGTATATATATATGTTCGATATTATTGCATTTCTGTTAGTGTTTTTATATTAATAAATGTTGTTTGCAATTGAAAAAACATGTCTTTTTCCTTATTCAGCTGAAACCTTTTTGATAATAAAATAAAATAAAATGTTTTCAAAATTTTAAATAGATCAATACAACAGTATATGGAGATTGGAGCACTTTAGATCACGTAAGTAAATGTAGCATCTCGTTTTTCAATGCTTGAATCTTGTAGTAAAACCGCTATGCTTTACTATAATATATGGAGCACTGCCTTGTTCTTGTCTGTAACAAGTATTTTTTTTTCAGGGTTACTAATGACATGCTACATTTATTTACAGATTGCAGTTATTGTTCGACGGGGACGTACACAACATATGTTCACCGGAGCCGTAAGAGTCCTCCCAAAAGGTAAGTCCCAGATAGGGTGAAAACCACGGGGTGAGATGAATAGGGCTATTTGGAAGGCGAAACCTCTCTTTAAACAAAAAAACTTTCCACGCAACCAGCCTCATGGTGGACGGGAATCGGTTGCACATACCTGCTAAGATGCAGAAAAAATATCGGATCTTAAGTCTAAAAAAATAATATTCACCGTAGCAGTATCTAATATTTCAAATTAAATTGGATGTCTGCTCAGATCATGACTAAAAATATCGAAAATCTGACTATTCTTGAAGGAAATAGAACGATTATCTTATTAAAACACTTCAACAGTTGCAAACAACTAAATGTTCATTCAGATATGTATCACCAACTAAGTGTGATGGTAATCCTGGCAACAAAAGGAAACTTTTTATTTTTATTATTTACCTGCAACGCATATAGTAAGACTACTATTTTACCCCTTTCCACCCGAGAGGTGCGCGTCATTCACCACTTAACTAAGGATAAATCAAATACAGACTTACTCAAACGCCCCGAGGTGAAATTCAACCAGGTACGAAGGGTTCAACTCCATATTCACAATGCGTATTGGCCAAGTTACACAAACAGCTAGTAAGAATGTGTTAGAACTAAGCTGCATCTTAAAACAAAATGCTTTGGGGCTTATAACCTCATCAACTTCTATTGAACTTGATCCTTTTTTGTTTTCAAATCTTTGGTTGTCCAGGCTTAATTTTTTCCAGAACTTTAACTCGGCAAATTCCATTGAACTTGGTCTTTTTGTTGATTTCACTTCTTTTGTAGGCCAGACCTTTTTTTGTAAGAACTTGGCCCTCTTTTACAGAGATGTTTTTGTTGGGATTTCTTGTTTAACTATGACCAGTGAAGGCAAAACGAACTGTGTCACCGTGATGTGGAAGATTGAAAATTTTAGTGCATGTTTGTCGCCAAATGTAAAAATATGTTTGCGGTCTCGCATTTTAAAGACTAAAACAACTGAGGGGAGTGCATCGTTGTGGAGTGTACTTGTGAGATGCTCCGATTCAAAGAATATAGAGTTTTCCATGGTACTCTTAAAAGGAGAGAATAGGGACAACCTTTATGAATTGTCTCTTATAACATCTGATGGAGAGTTTCCAATCACTAGCAAATCCTATCTGATCTACCCTGCTTATGGTTCAATAGAAAAAAGTTTGATTTTGTGTACAAATAGGGAGTCATTTCTTCCCCAAAACACTTTGACTTTTTGCTGTAGGATAAAGCAACTCACTATTAAACCTGGAAAATGTCTACTTCGCACAGTGCTACATCAAGTAAACTTAATCTGGAACATAGAAGGGTTCAGTTTCGACTCTAATATCGAAAAGATAGGGATTAATTATTATGTAAAGTTGATACTTTATACACAACTCAACAAGATCCAAGAAAATAGCTGTAAAGTTAGCGTAACTGGCGTTTTTTCTACTTCATTACTAAGCTGCCAAATAAGCATCAAAGATGATATAGGTCGGGTTTTGCCGTCTCCCTTAAATTTCCCGGGTTCCAGCTGGAACTGGGACATTGAATTTCACTCAGGAAGCAAACCAGAAAACAGTCTTTGTCTAGATATACAAGGCCTAGTCGCCACACATATGGAATATCAGCAACTTACAGCGCATCCTTCCGACACCTTGACAGGCGATCTTCTCCAGCTGTACAAGGACAAAGTGTACAGCGACGCGACCCTCAACAGCGAAGGAAAGGCTCTCCCCGTCCACAGAGGCATTCTGGCAGCAAGATCGCCGGTCTTTCGAGCCATGTTCGAGAAGGACGAGATGAGTGAGGGTCGATCGGGGGGGGGTGGACATCGACGACGTTTACAGCGAGACCGTGGACCGGATGCTGGTCTTCCTGTACGGCGACTCACTCGATGACCTGCAGTGGGAAGAGGCCTCTGCGCTGTACTACGCGGCGGACAAGTACGCCGTCCAGCCCTTGAAGAAAAAGTGCGGCGACATCTTGAAGTCCGGTCTGGCCGTGGACAACGTGTGCGATGCACTCGTCTTGGCCGACAGACACTCTGACCAAGGTTTGATGAAGAGCGCAGTGGATTTCATTCTCGACAACGAAGAAGTTCTTTCTTGTCCAAAATGGAAAAGTTTGGAACAAAGCGATCCTCAGTTGATAATCAAAACTATGAGAGAGTTGTATTCAAAGAAAGGAAATAAGTGACCGATAAAAAAAATGTTTTTATAGGTGTATAATCTGAAAAGGTATCTTATTCTAATTTTTTTTAAAAAATAAGTTATAATTACCAATTAATACTTTTAAAAGGTAAACACTTTCATATTTGGTCTGATTAATAATCAAAACTATGATAGTTTGAGTTTAGATAATGTTTGGATGAGTGAGATGATGACAAATTAGTTCCAATTGAGAAAGAAAATAAATAAGTAAACCCGTAAGAACGATTTTTATCGGCTAAATTTCTGAAGAGGTATTTTATGTATTAAAAAACTTATTACCTATTCATTTTTAAATATTCTTTTCATGTCTTTCCATTCAGTTTGATTTTTATGTATTCTATTATGTATTTCAAATTAAGTTTAAATCGATTTATAATAAAAATTAGAAGAGACTGTTGCACTCAAAAAAAGGAAATACCTGAACAATAAGAAACATTTTTTGGGGGCGACTAACATAAAGAGGTTTCCTTGTTATGAGGACCTTATGATAGAAAAAAGTTGGCTTACCTATTAATATTTTTAAATATGGTTCCTTTCATATCATTTATTTCCAATTATTTAGACTTATAAATATTCAAATATATGATAATGCTATATTCATGTAAAGAAAATAAGTGATCTATGACAAATGTTTTTATAGACGAATAACCTGAAGAGTTATTTTACACCGATAAAAAATGTGTTGCATTACTTATTAATTATCTTTTTAAAAAATTTTTCTTTGATATTATTAATTTATGTTGTCCAGATCATTGTTTATAATCCTGTATTTTGAAGTTATAAAATAATTTATAAGCAACCATTTCGTAAAATTATTAATTGTCAGTACTTTTAACTAATTATGATGAATTTAATGTAGTATAAAATGATCAAAAAGATAGTTTTAATTAAATAACTAATTTAAGTAACATAATTAAAACTCTAATAAGTAGAAACTTGTCCATATTTACAAAGCCCATGTCACTATTTGAATCAGTACACATAAGAGTTGCTAAATTATTTTGCATTGTATGCTTCTAATGGAATTTCCATTTATTTTTACGAAAGTAGTATTTTGAAATAATATAATAACGTTTTAATTATTTATAATTAAAATATTGAATAAGTATACCAAGACATAAGTTACATATTAGATATTAATTATGTTTAAAACAGGATAAGCATTTTTCCTATAAATAGATATTTTTATATGATTTTAGTACTTTTAAGAAACTAGGGTTGATTTTCTCAATTAGTGGCACAGTAAATATTAATTATATACAATATAATTAACATGTTTAACCTAAAAAGATAACTTTTATACTATTATTTTACTTTTAAGTGTTTTTTTTAATTAATGGTTTTTTTTTTCAATTAGTTGTATATTAAAGATTAATTGTATATCAAACATAATTCACATTTCTGAAATGGCTTAAAAACAATTATTAAATTTTTAGTGCCCGTTTAGGAAGTATTGAAGGATTTTTACACACCTATTAAGGAACTCAGTGGTCTTATATTGGTAATTTCAAAAACAGACAATTCTAATGTCAAAGCAATAGTACCAAGATATTTGTTTTTATTAGTCCATATCATATTCAACATTTTCCATCCTGTCCTTGTTCCGCACGTGTATACTTTAGAAAGACAGTACACACATTACTACTCTTAATACATATTTTATCTTTTTAATTGAGTATGTATATTTTAAAATTCTGATTCCAGGAGGTCAAAATCGTGCATATCTGTTTTTACTATCAGTAATTTAATTTGCATTTGGAGGCTTCTTTTTTATTTTAAATTAATGAAAATTACTGGAAAAAATTGCTAGAAAAATGATTTAATGAGAATTAATCAAATTAATAAATGTTACCTATTTTTTGGTTGAGTGATCAACTAATTAACCAAAGTGTAAAGTTACTTTCACTGCAATTAATTTTCTATTTAAATTTTTTAAAAATGCATTATTGTTTGTAACATAACTCCCGCGTCTTTCATTGATTTCAAAGGTTTCTATACAATGGTAAGTTATTGGATACATTGGATAAAATAACAAATAAATTAAATGTTGAAACACTAAAGCAGGGCCGTCAAGTGGGCAGGAGATCGGAGCGGCTGCTCCTGTATCTTGCTCCTTCAACCATACTAAATTTTAAACAAAATTTTAATGATGAAACGATGACATGATAATATAAAAGTTTGCAAATATATATTTTTAACACAAATTGTTTATTACAACGATATATGCTTTTTTAAACAAAATTTTAATAATGAAATTTTACCAAAATTTAACAATAAATAGCGTTAATATCGCATGTAAATGTTTGTATTGTTAAAAAAAAAGTTAAGCGCTTTATTTGTAACTAGGGTGGCCCACGACAGAAGTCAATTCAGATTGAACAGGTATCTTTACATTCTAGCCACTTGCTCTTTCTTTTGTGAAAAACTTCTGCTCAGTCCTGGCTCCTAGAAAGAAGAATCGGAAGGGAAAAAATATGAAGCGAAATATTTTTCTAAAAAAAACTATATATTTTTTAAATATTATTTTGTGAAATAATATTTTTCCCTTTCGCTTCTTCTTTCTAGGAGGCTCTGGATCTATCTACTTGCTTCAGACCATGATGTTTTTTACTGTTTCTTTTAAAATCAAATTTAAAATGCTTCCCGCTAATTTTTTTAATGGACCTTTATCAGCATCTGAACATCTATTCTGATTTCAGCAACCCCCTCTTCAAAAAAAACTCTAAAACTAAAGATATGAAAATCCTCCATAATGTGGGAAAGAAAGATTTTAAATTTGTGCACTTATAAAGTCACAACAAATTAAATACTACATCAAACAAAAATGCGAAAATTCATGAAAATATTGAGCCGCGCAACATAAAAAGCTGCCTTTGACTGAATTTTTGAAGAATATAAATATGATTTGAGTTTCGGTAATTTATGAATATGATGCACTTATGGTTAATAATTTAATAAAAATCACTAATTTCATAATTGTAACTTAATTTTTTTTTTAACCTTTTTGGCAGTATTTGGTCCCAAATACTCCACTATGCGATGGTGCTACTCTTATTTGCACCACCCTGTATAATAAAATGGCTTTTTTAAAAATAATTTTTACCTGTAATCTGGGTGAACGCATTTGAGGCATTTTAATGAACAATAAAGCTACGTAAAAAAAATGTTTTTGGACCTTTATAAGAATAGTTTTAAAATTTGCCCCGTCACCTTTTGGCAGTCTGGGAAAATTTTCCAGCTCAAAATGCTTTTCAGCTCAACATACTTTAACCACTTTACCACTTACTGGCCAAAAGTATATTTACTTTTGGGAAACTAGTAATGCTAGTTTGTAGATAAGCAAGTGAAGAAGGGAGTGATATCGTATTTACTTTCAAAATAAATAAAAGTAAAATTTATACAATCAAAAAGAAGACAATATATCCCCTACGCAAAATGTGACTTTTTTTAATATTTCGACTAAGTTACTTGAAAATCAAGAAATCGGCAATTTTATTGATAATTTAGTACTGTTCCCTTAAAAAAGAAATCTTGTTTTTTAGCTTATAATATACAGAAATAGGTTAAGGCAATTTCAAAGTGATATCTCACGATATAATCTTTTAAAGGGTTTTTTTTTACGCTTCGGTCGTATATAACAAGAGAATTAACTAACAAGAGCCGACCCGGCGGCGGAATGGTTATTGTGCTAGCCTTTGGAGCGGCTGGGTTCGGGTTCGAATCCCGGTCAGGCATGGATATTTGTGTTTGTTATGTCGTTATTTGTATATGTATCATCCCTGTCGTTGTGACTGTTAATGTTCTTTCTGTGTGTGTCTTACTGGAGGCTTAATGAGCGTGGTAAAAATTAACGTGGTAAAATCAAATAATTATATTAACTTGCAAAATTAACAAAAACAGGGGGGAATATATCAAGTGCTTTGCGATAATCTGTGAATCTGGCAACCTGATTGTTTTGAAAAGGCCTTCATAATTATTTGAATCGATTACCGAAACGTATTTTCCCATTCCCTTGCTCAATAAAACATTTTAATAACATCACAAATTTTACGATCATGCAGAAACCAATCAGTCACCGTAGTTTAAACAATTAGCTGCCGCAATCAAAGACACAAAGCGGAAAAAGTAGAAGGTGAACTCTCTTCAAACACTACAGGGCACTGAAACAATACCATTGTTCGCTAACTATCCCTAAGGGGGTAATTCGAGTGTTTTACCACTTCAGACATAGAAGTGTGAACTTAACAAATTTAATTACTGGTGGCTGCCAATGGCTAATCTGAATTTCGCGGCTTATTCACACAAGATTGTTAAAGTCTCAGAGTGTATTAAATTTTGAGGCTTTCATTTGAAGAGGATGTAACTGATATTAAACTTATTTTTAGTTAAATGCAGAAATTTTAAATATATATTTTTATTATTTTGTTTTCAATCATAAGTAATACAAAATCCAGATTTAATTAGATTATCGAATAGTTAATAAATACAATCGCCCTTTGCGTCATTTCCTGAAGCTCGGTGATTAGCCTTACTGCTTATTCTGTTGAGTCTGCACCACTCAACATAGAGTCGATTGAGTCTGGCCACGGCCAAATTCAATAACAAGGCCAGAGAAGCACTCCTAAATATGAGCTTAGACGGAAATTTTGACGTCACTATTCCCAGTTTCGAAGATCGAGAAACTACGCATTAGGAACCCTAAAAATGTGGTCAGCCGTGAGCGAGTGTTTCCGAACAGGTTTCGAGGCAGGTTTTCTAATTTTCGGAACAACGGCACTCGGAACGATGACGTCAAAATTTCCGTCCCCGAGCTTGTTTGGGAAAGCTTCATCGGCCTTAGTAGTTGAGTAGGCCGTGGATGGTCTTGCCCTTGAAGCAGCTGGGAGTCTATCTCTTTCATCGATGGCGAGCTGTCGCTAAGTACTTGTTGAAAGGAATGGAGCCGAAACTGTTCCATTGGTCACAGTTACCAGACGATATTTCTTTATATTACCGGTTCTAAAGGTGAAGGTTTTCCAGATAATACGTTGCCAGTCGGCATCCTCTGGATGAATTCAAATCGCTCTGAGCGACTCGATGAGTTCTGAACTAGAGTAGGAATAGTTTTGGATGTGGTCGATGCTCAACCATGAGCAGATCATTTAGTGATTGTCCGGAGGATGAGGATGTTTTACCTAAGCCATCGAACACTACTCTTAATTTTGTTGCATTTGAAGAGTCACGTATGACAACATGTTGAGCTAGGTAGTACAACAATTTAGTTTTTTGGATGTGTGCATCTGGTACCGGCTGCATGTGGTTCAAGGTTAAATATTCATTCATAAATTTTCTGTATCCGTTATATTTATCTAAGTCTACCGCGGTGCTAAATTTTTCAAGAATAGTTGGAAAATTTGCCACATCGATTTATGGCCATCGGGGAAAATTTACTCCGCATACGTTTCCAGGTCAACAGGTTTGCATTTAAATACTAGCTGCCAAAAAGTATAATTACTTTTCGGAAAATCAGCAATGCTAAGTTGTAGATAACCATGTGAGGAAGGCGATGATATCTTACTTTCTTCGAAATAAATCAGAGTAAAACATACAATCAAAAAGAAGAAAACGTGGGAAACTAGCACCGGTCTCCCCTACTTCAACATCTACAGATAGCTCATATTCATTGTAATTTGAGCATCAAAATTGATAGCGAGAGTCGCCTAGATGGTGCCACAGAAATTTGGCTCTTAGTTCAAAGAATATGCCTAGTTTGCAAAGGCTTACCCGCCAATAAAACAGCCTTATTAAAGGAAAAACCATATGCCCATCATGAAAGCATTAATTTGAGGAAAAACAAACATTACAATTCTGGATTTAAAAAAAGTAATAGCAAAATATACTGTAATTTTTTAGAATTTTTGCTGCAGTTGAGACTAAAGTACAAATATAAAACAAATAAAATGTTGATTACAGCTTTTTCAAACAAACGAAGGTGGTTGTTGGATGGCAGTCAAACTAATATAAACTTAAAATCACTGTATACAATTTAATTGGGTATTTAAAAAAAATTTGAACCATTGTGTTTCAACATTCAATTTATTATTTTATCCAATGTATCAAATATTTTACAATAGTATAGAAACCCATTAAAGAGATAAAATACTTTAGAGTTATTATATTATATAAAATATTTATGTTATTGAATTTTTTTTAATTTAAATAAAAATCCAATGCAGTGAAAGCAACTTCCTACTTTGGTCAATTAGCTTATCCCTCGGAGGATTCAATTAAATGTTGCCTAAATATTTTTTTAGGAAAAAATTATTTGGCCAACAATTTTCATTGATGTAAATTAAAAAGAAGCCAACGATTGCAAACTAAATGTATGATAGTAAAAACAGATATACTCGGTTTAGACCTCATGTAGCCAAATTGTTAGAATATATATACTCTACCAAGAAGAATGATAAGATGCAAGATATCAGGTGTAGTTATCGTGCATCCGTCTTTTATAAATAATAGACACGTGGAAGAAGGAAGGGTGGAAAATATTAAGGAATATGGATTAATAAAAACATAAAATTGTCTTGGGACAAGTTTTCTCTGACATTCGAATTATCAGTTTTTAAAATTACCTACAATAAATTACTTAGTTCCCTAATATGTTTGTAAAAATCCTCTAATACTTCATAAAAAGGTACTAAAAATTGAATAATTCTTATCAAGTCATGTGAAAAATTAAAATTATATTTGATATAATCTTAAATATAAAACTAATTGAAAAAAATCAAACTTTAATTTCTAAGAGTACTTAAAAGTAAAATAATACATACCATTTTATGTTAAAAACATACATTATATTTGAAGAATAATTAATATTTACTATGCAAGTAATCGAAAAATCAATCTTAGTTTCCTAAAGGTACTAAAGTAAAAAAATATATAATTACATAAGAAATGCTTATTATATTTTTATACATAATTAATATTTAATATGCAACTAATAACTTGATATACTTATTCAAAATCTTAATTATATAATATTAAAAATTTAATAAATTACCACAGAATTTTCTACTTTCTTAAGAATTAATGGAAATTCCAAACAATCGATGCAAAACAATTACGCGACACAATGTATACTGATTAAAGGAGTGACCGGGGCTTTGTAATATGGACAAGTTTCTACTTATCCATTTTATCTAAATTATAATATTATCTTAAATCCTTATCTAAATTATATACTAAGAAATTTAATAACTCTTTTTTTACATGTAATACTACATTCAATTCATGGTAAGAATTTTAAAAAATTACATTTAATAAATTCAAGAAATTGTGGCTTTTTAAAAAATTATAATTCTAAAATAAAAGTTTATAAACAATTATCTAAACAATTGGAAATGAATAATTTAATAAAAAAGGGAATAATATTTCCTTTTATTATTTTATAAATGAATAATTGAATAAATAATAAAAGGAAATAATATTTTTAAAAATTAATAGGTGATAACCTTTTTATCAATATAAAATACCGTTTCAGGTTACTCGCCTATAAAAGCAATTCTAATTAATTTATCACTTATTCCTTTTCTTTGAGTACAACTCTCTCATAGTTTTGATTATCAAACGAGGATCGCTTTCTTCCAAACTTTTCCATTCCGGACAAAAAAGTACTTCTTCGTGGTCGAGTATGACACCCACTGCGCTCTTCATTAATTCCTCGTCAGAGTGTCTGTCTGCCAAGATGAGCAAGTCACAAACGTTGTCCACTGTCAGACTGGCCTTCAGGATGTCAGCGCACTTTTTCTTCAATGGCTGGACAGCGTACTTGTCCGCCGCGTAGTACAGCGCCAAGGCCTCGTCCCACTGCACGTCTTTCAGGGAGTCGCCGTACAGGAAGACCAGCATCCGGTCCACGGTCTCGCTGTCCACGTCGTCGATGTCCACCACCCCCGATCGACCCTCGATCATCTCGTTCTTTTCGAACATGGCGCGGAAGACCGACGATCGGGCGGCCAGGATGCTTCTGTGGACGGGGAACGCCTTTCCTTCGCTGTTGAGGGTCGCGTCGCTGTACACTTTGTCCTTGTACAGCTGGAGAAGATCGCCTGTCAAGGTGTCGGAAGGCTGCGCTGTAAGTTGCTGATATTCCATGTCTGTTGCGACTAGGCATTGTATTTCTAGACAAAGACTGTTTTTTGGGTTGCTTGCGGAGTAAAATTCAATGTCGCAGCTCCAGCTGGAACCCGGGTAGTTCTTGGAAGTAGACAAAACGCGACCTTTATCATCTTTGATGCCTATTTGGCAGTTTAGGAAAGCAGAACAAATGCCAGTGTTGGGCAAGAACTCTACGCTGACTTTATGATAGTTTTTTCTCTTGTTCTTGTAAAGTTGTGTATAAAGTAACAACTTTTCATGCTGATGTACATTACTTTGATGGATATTATTGTCGTAACTAAACCATTCAATGTTCCAGAGGAAGTTCACTTGATGTAGCACTGTGCGAAGTAGACATGTTCCAGGTTTAATAGTCTGCTGCCTTATCCTACAGCAAAAAGTTAAAGTATCTCTGGGAAAAAAAGACTTCCTCTTCGTATCTAAAATCAGAGTTTTTTCTACTGTACAATAGGAAGGATAGCCAAGATAGTTGTTACTAGTGATTTCACTTTCTCCATCAGATGTTGAAAGAGACATTTCGTAAGGTTTGTCACTATCCTTACCTTTTAAAAGTCTGAGGAAGCACTCTATACTATTTGAATCGGAGCTGCCCAGTCGTAATCTCCACCATGATGCATCACTCCTTTCTGTGGTTTCAGTCTTCCAAACGGGGGACTGCAAACACAGTTGTTTATTTGTCAACAAACATGCGCTAAAATTTTCAATCTTCCATGTCACGGTGACCCATTTTTTCTTGGTTTTACTGGACATAGTTAAACAAGAAATTTTCACTCACAAAAAGGAGCAAAACACAAGGGCGGTGTTCAAGTACTCTAGCTACTCTAGCAGATTTCACTATCTCTATGGTGCATGATATTCACTCTCTGAAAAATAAGAGAAAATAACTGATTACAACACAATTGCATCTTTTCTGTCACTATCAGTTCCCAGATAACATGATATATCACCTTCTTTGCATATAAAATTTCTTCACTGTATACACTCTTCAAACAAACGAGCGATTTTAACTCAATCTGATTGATTTTCACTCTTCCAGTCTGGAAAATGCACTTCTAATTTTGGAGTGGATCCTTTGTGTGTTAAACCTCCGACAGGATCACTCCAAGAGTGATTTTAACTGAGTCTGAGATAATATTCACTCCTTTCCGGTGTCGAAAATGCACTTCTCCAACTGGAGTGGAATTCACTCTTTTGTTTTAAAAGTGTAGAAATCTGTCTGCATGAGGCCTCATTAGCGACGATAGCGAGTTATCGCCTAAACTGGTGTAAAAAAAATACAGTTGCTTACTTGGTTCTTCTTTCTCAGCAAGCTAAATTCCTGCCAGGCACCCCATGTCCTCCCCATGTCCTATGCTTGTCCTCCGACCGTAAGAGAAGCAAGGGAGAAATCGGTTTTCTGTTGCCAATGTCTGTCGTCGAGCAGTTCCGATTATGGGAAGATTCCTGTGAAATCAAGGGATTCTTCCCCTGGAATCTTCATATGTTTTAAGTAGATAGATCGTTAATGATTGTTTGTTTTAAATGTTGATGGGACAATTTTTGATCAAACAGATAAAAACTAAATTTTTGCTCTAGTAATTTATGTTAAAAAATCGAAGAATTATTTTGAAAATGCATGAAACCGAAATGCAAAGATAATACTAATAATTTAGTCAAAACTAGGGGGAAAATAGAAGCTTTAATCAATTAATATGTAACAATTTAAGACAACCCCAGAATTGCTATGTACAAGCCGTAAAGACGCATAAAACAATTTAAAACACAAAGACCGTTTTTTTTATTTAAAAAAATGTTTAAAAAAAACTCAGGAACTGGAAGTTACGAGGCTAATTGGCTGTGACAAAGCTCGTCGTGGAGGCTAAAAATATACACTGATGGAAATGTTCCACCTACCCACAAGAATCGGATGTGTTAACACTTCTCGCGGAGGTTATACAAATAGACAGGTGGAATCGAATTACCTACTGGAACCGTGTTTTCAAAGAACCGGTTTTTAGTACAATAGAGCCTCGATTATCTGTCCCTCTGTTACCCGAAAATCTCTGTTAACCGACCTTCCCTAAGTCAACATCGAAATAATTTCTCTAACGAATTCATTTTGAGAGTTGTTCAAAATATAAACAAGTTTTAGAAGTATACGGCGATTCCAAGGAGAGGAATCTTCTATAATACAAAAATAAAATAACTTCCTCGATTCCAAAATTGGGAATCTCCGGCGATTTTGAAATCGGAATTATCCGGTTATTTTTTTTAGCTAGAATTCTGCACCTATTCTAAAATCATGAAAGTATCGGTGTTTATGAAATCGTGAAACTAAGCGGGGGTTTTAAGAGGATTTATCAGCCAACTTTATTTTGATTCTGACTCGCCAGGTGGCGTTACAAATTTTCGCCAAATGATGCGTCTGGCGATTTAAAAAAGGGGATACGTTTCTCTTTCTGGGGAGTGGAGCACGGCAAGCTTTCTCAATCACAAGATAAAGATTATTCGATTGTAATCAGGTTTAGACTAACGAAAACTGGTTCCGGTACTCTTTTGCGAGCCCGGACGATGTTCTGGAGGAAAAAAAATTGTGTTGCTTGGTTATTTCTCTTTCATTAAATTTTTTTATTTGTTTAATAAATTATATTTATTTTGTTAATATTACGATCTTTCAGGAAACGATTTCTTTTCTGGTTTGCTCGTACTAATACATTATATTTCTATTTATAATTACCGAGATTTGATACCGCTGTGAACTGCTCTAAAGTCATCCCTGTAAACTTCGGAATACTAGTTTAGCTTCGGCACATAAACAGTATTGTTCTTAAGGGGTCATAGAAGTCTTAAAAATGTGCAAAGAAGGTGATCTTTAATGTAATTTTTTAACTACTCAACACATAAGTATATTTTTTATATGTAATTTTATAAAATTTATTTATTATATAACAAATTTTAAAATTTATGAAACTTCAGCCAAAACTAAAATGAATGATAACAAACATAAAACTATTTGAACACATTGGGATTAGGCTTGCGTGCCAAATTTTGAGGTCAAAATTGAAGAAATGAGCAAGAAAATGACTTTATATTGTACAAATATGTACAAACAAAGACTTGTACCTAAATTCTGAGCTCAATTTTAATTAGAATTGAAGCTTTTTTCGTTTAGAGCTTTTTCTAAAAAAAATTAATAAAAATTTAAGAAAAAACTCTGAAAATAATTACTTATTAAAATTGAGTTTAGAAATTAGGTATAAGTCTTTGTTTGTACATATTTGTACAATATAAAATCATTCTCTTTGTCATTTCTTCAATTTTGACCTCAAAATTTCGCGCGCAAGCCTAATCCCAATGTGGTCCAATAGTCTTATGTTTGTTATCATTTATTTTAGTTTTGGCTAAAGTTTCATAAATTTTAAAATTTGTTATACAATAAGTAAATCTTATAGAATTGCATATAAAAAAATTATACTTTTATATTGAGTAGTTAAAAATTGCATGAAAGATCAAACTATGTTTTGTAGTACCTTCTTTGCACATTTTTAAGACTATGACCCCTTAAATCTAGTTCCGTACTTGTAATTGTTACGTAGCAATCTTTATGTTTGTTAAAACTAATGGCATACTAATGCAAAGTAGAAACCCCAATGTATAATGAATCTGTCGTATTAGCAGTTTTAAAGGCAATAATAAGGTCAGCAAGATACAAACAAACGCGGGTTTAAGGTCTTCAAAAACATGTGCAGGAACCTTTTGTATTGCTAGTGGCAGTTTGTCAATTTGTTCATTCGGTTGCTCTTGTAAATTAGACACTGGTCTCTTTATTACAAGCCTTACTCCCGCCACTAATCTGTACATTCGTTCTGAAAGAAGCTTTCTACATTGCACACCTTTGGAGCCGGGAAATCTTGACGTGTTTTTTGCAACTTTTCAAGGCCTCTAAAATAGCGTCGGACTGAGTGATTGGCACATTAAACTTTCAGTACTCTGCCACCAAACGACACATGTTCTTGAATGTTGCTCGAGAAGTTCTTAAAGAATTAAAAAGCCTATATGTGCAGTTACTTAAGTACTAGAATGAAATTCTCGTCGAAACGCAAGGGTATTATAATAACATTAACTGCCACCTATAACCACTTCCGCACAAGAATTATAACTTCAGAACAAATATAGACTAACCCGGCATTCAGTTACAATTTGAATCTTCAACTCTAAAAATTGGCCACTATAATTACATTTTTTTTCCGCAAATTAAATAAATAATCTTTATATAGTTTGCTAAATTTATTTGCAGTTTGAAGAATAATTATGTAAAATTGAACGAGTCACATCCTGTAGCATCCTTTCCGTGATCTTTGGCAATGCTTTGAAAATCTCACCTTAAATTACACGAGATTCTTGTAATTAAATAACTATCAATAACTATAATATTTGAAAAAACCTGATATATCCAGAACATTTGGCAATAATAAACATGAAATAACTCCAAATTGCACTGATAATTAAAGGAATTTAACTGTAAATTAATACCAATTAGCTCTTTAAGCAAAAAAAAGTAACACTGTGAACCACTTTCTTAGTAAACAAATATAATAAACATTAAAAAAAATCACATTGTGGTATATTTTTTATAACGCCATTCCAAATCGATTTACAAAGAAAAAATTAATAATCTTTAACATTTCAAATAAGGTTTTTCGTGATATTGCTGATGGGGCAACAGTAATTTAAATGACTAAAAACTAAATTCCAATGCTACTTTAATGGGTCGTTCGTTGACATGACAAGATGACAGATGTCCGTATGGACGTACAAACAGAAGAACAAAAAGTATGAAGTTAGGTCCCTACTGTCCTATCTTTCGATGACAAAAATGATTCTTAAGATCTGATGGATAGAACAGATTTCGTCACCGAAGTAAGGACAGACAGACGGGACACTTTGGGAAGACTACCAAGCCAATACCTTCCTTTCTATTAAAAAAATGTTTCGAATTTTAAAAAAGATTATAAAATATTCTAAAAATAACGTCAGGGCTTCATCCTCATTGACTATACATCCCAGGACCCCTCCCTAAACATTTTTAAATAAACGTTTATATTTCTCCCTTCAATAAATCCACAGACTACGGCCGTCATTTTAGAAATGGTAAACCAAAGGTCACTAAGTGATTCGATTGAATAACTCGTCAAATATTCAGCCAAATGTAACAAAAACTAAGATTTAGGGTTTATGAGGATTCTTAATATTTCTTAATTATAAAATTGGGTGCTGCCATTGAAAATTTTAAAGTTAATAGCATTTTTAATATGAAGACGGCTCCTTATGCAATTTTTTTTGTCCTGCAATTAACTCATGATGTTATACAAACACAAAGTCAAAAAGGTTCTATAGGATGACTAACGTTCGAAATAATCACTAGTGGGAACTTTTTCCCCAGCTGTACATATCAAATTAGCTAAAAGTATCCAAGCGCCAATAGCCCTCGTGTAGCTCTAGTGCGACGATAATTTAAACCAAATCTAATCTAAAAGTATCCAACCTATACTACAACTAAAGTAGTCAAGTTTAAAAGTCGAACGAAATTCTTTGACTGGATTTATAATGAGCTCCGCCCACTTTTCCATGTGGTTTAGGTTTGCAGTTTGAACGATTTAGATATTGGCGTTTTTTTCCTTCTACGATTTGGCGACATTTATTTTTGTGTGTCATCAAATTTTAAAATCATAGATTCTCGTTTGTTATGAACGTTTTTGTCATAAAAAGTACTTGAAATGTAGAAGCATCATTTAAATTCTGTATTAACTTACAAAGATAATGCATGAGTGAATTATTTAAATTAATAATAAATCTTTTTAATCAATTAAGCCAAGTTGTCCTACAGATGTCGCCACGATTCTCAAAATGAAGCTTTTAAAAAAAATTAATAATTAAAAAACTGATTGATATTGTTCCTTCAAATCTTTTTTAAATTGTCTTTCATCCCTATTTGCGTATCTGGTGCAAACAGATCATACGTTTAAAAAATACTTTTCAAGAAACTATGATTTGAAAAATAAAGCATTACGTGTATAGGACTGACAGTCCCTCTTAAGGGGTCACAGGAGTTTTAAAAATGTGCAAAGAAGATACTACAAAGCCTAGTTTGATCTTTCGTGTCATTTTTTAACTACTCAATAAATGAGTATAATTTTTTATATATAATTCTACAGGATTTATTTATTATAAAACAAGTTTTAAAATTTATGAAACTTTAGCCAAAACTAAAATAAATGATATTAAGCATGAAGCTATTTGAATACAATGTGATTAGTCTTGCGCGGCAAATTGTGAGGTCAAAATTGAAAAAATTACCAAGAAAATGACTTTATATTGTACAAATATGTACAAACAAAGACTTATACCTAAATTCTCAGCTCAATTTTAATTAGAAATTATTTTAAGAACTTTTTCTTAAAAAATTAATAAAAATTTAAAATTTTTGATTTTAAATTTTTTTAAAAATAATTTCTAATTAAAATTGAGCTGAGAATTTAGGTATAAGTCTTTGTTTGTACATATTTGTACAATATAAAGTCATTTTCTTGGTAATTTTTTCAATTTTGACCTCACAATTTGCCGCGCAAGACTAATCACATTGTATTCAAATAGCTTCATGCTTAATATCATTTATTTTAGTTTTGGCTAAAGTTTCATAAATTTTAAAACTTGTTTTATAATAAATAAATCTTGTAGAATTTCATATAAAAAATTATACTTATATCTTGACTAGTTAAAAAATTACATGAAAGATCAAACTATGCTTTGTTGTACCTTCTTTGCACATTTTTAAGACTCCTATGACCCCTTAAGATAGCTGAAAAAGGAAGAGCTAATTTCTAATCTTAAGGGGTCATAGGAGTCTTAAAAATGTGCAAAGGTACTACAAAGCACAGTTTGATCTTTCATGTAATTTTTTAACTATTCAATATATAAGTATAATTTTTTACATGTAATTCTGCAAGATTTATTTAATATAAAAGAAATTTTAAAATTTATGAAACTTAATCCAAAACTAAAATAAATGATATTAAACATAAAGCTATTTGAGCACATTGGGATTAAGCTTGCGCGGCAAATTTTAAGGTCAAAATTGAAAAAATGACCAAGAAAATGACTTTATATTGTACAAATATGTACAAACAAGGACTTATACCTAAATTCTCAGCTCAATTTTAATTAGAAATTATTTTAAGAAATTTTTTTCTAAAAAAATTAATAAAAATTTAAAATTTTGATTAATTTTTTTTTAATTTTCTAATTAAAATTGAGCTGAGAATTTAGGTATAAGTCTTTTTTTGTTCATATTTGTACAATATAAAGTCATTTTCTTGGCCATTTTTTCAATTTTGACCTCAAAATTTGCCGCGCAAGCCTAATCCCAATGTGTTCAAATAGCTCTAATATCATTTATTTTAGTTTTGGCTAAAGTTTCATACATTTTAAAATTTGTTTTATATTAAATAAATCTTGTAGAATTACATATAAAAAAATTATACTTGTATATTGAGTAGTTAAAAAATTACATGAAAGATCAAACTATGCTTTGTAGTAGCTTTTTTGCACATTTTTAAGACTCCTATGACCCCTTAAGTTTTCGAGCAACTCCGTGAATCTTCTAAAATTGTGTAGGACTCCAAAAACAATATTTTTCCCAAAATTCCCCTCTGAAATTCAAAAAAAAAATATTTCAACCCTTTCTTTTTGCCAGAAAGTCTAACTTATTTAACACTAAAATTGTTAACACACCATGTTCACTGTACTTCTGCAAAGAACAGCACAGATTTCGGAAGTTAGCTGGTTTGAGGTCCCCGTACTGTCGGCGCTGCTCTGTACCATAAGATTTATTGTTTAATCTAAATTCACTATTATCCAGAATTTTCGATTATCCGACCTACCCCCGGTCCCAATTGGATCAGATAATCGAGGTTCTACCGTAACTTTTAACTGGTGAGTCATTCTCTGTAAATGGGACAGATTGCTGCACTTAAAAAAAACTGGAAAAAAATTATCTTATTGAATAATTGCCTTTATGTGTAGCACACATTCATATATAGTAAAAAAATGTTTAGATCAATTGAGTTTTTTAATTTTTTTAAAAAATACATATTTTTCATACTTGACAACTGACTTCTCTAGATACTGAGCATGCTCAACAGACAATATATATGCGCATGCAACACCGAAAACATTGCATGCCTTTTTGACTTGCCCCAAAAGTTAAGCATGGTGTTTCAGTTCAAAAACGCATGATTTAAATCTATGTGGGGTTAAGTTTGGTTGAATAAAATTCGTACTAAACCCATAGTAGACAGATTATACGATATATGTATATACCTATAGGAATGCGATGTTTTCTTTAAATAGGAAAGTTTGGTTCGGTTAGTTTGAAATACCGTCACGCTAGAGCTACATGGGCGGCCAATTGGCGACTGGCGTCGTAAGTTAGAACCCTGGTCAAGTGATGAGGTCGACACCGACTATATTTGGATATTGCATTTTTTCAAGTATAATTTCAATGGAATAAATTGTATTAAATAAGGTGTAATATGCGCATGACGTGATTAGAGTAAACGACTTCTGATCGAGAAGAGCGGCTTGAAAAATTACAACAGCATTTTATTTTACAGTTATTCGTCATAAATATCACTTGATGATAACGCGACTGTTTGTCTAAATTACGATACCCGTCAACAATAGCCCTTGTGTAGCCCATGTTAACGATAATTAAAACTAACCCTTAATCTTGCTAATAACGTAAAAGAAGATATACGGTTCTCTTGAAATATCTAAAGACATGCATTTTTTAAAGAAATCTACAGTTAAAGCGAAACAACCTATCGGTATTGAATGCGCTTGGAAAGAAAGATTCAAGGTAAACTTATCCAATGTGTGGACTGGCCATTTTTTATAAGGCTGAGATGTGAGTTACTGACGTGGAAGTGAGTAACGATTCCCTCCCCCCATCCCCCACGTAGAAAAAGTCAAATAACATAATTTTCAAAGAATTTTTTATAAGGTTTAGGGATTGTTTGTTAATCTACATTTAAATGCCCACAATTTGAGACTAGTAAAAATAATTCTCGCATTTATCTTTAATCAGTAAAAGAGATTGAGTGAGTGACGCTGACGACAGTAAAAGACTCCCACGATATTTTTCATACCAAAAGTACTGTAAAAACGTTAGCACTCATGGATCAAAACAACTGATGGCTGATTTAGAAGCCTCAATCTTTAAGAATAACAAATTAAGCCAATTAAATTCAAATTAGCCAATTTAAATTCGATTTCTTAGTCGTCTAATAAGCTTTTAATTGAACTTTAAAGCAGTGTTATAGGAGTGACTCTATAACCTAGGGACATTACATACTAAAAAAATTACTAAAAAACCTACTGATGGTAGAAAAACATCAAATACATTTTCGGAAACTACAAAAACTAATTAACCATAAATAGTTCAGTCAAAAAGGATGATATTTCTAAAACGGCTATTTTTAGAAAGTTAAAAGTTGTAAAAGCATGCAGGGACAGTGTGAGGGAGTGACGAGTCGGGTATTTAAATGAAATTTTATGTAAGTAAATTATAATTTTTTGATATTTTTCTAGTGGGACTAGTTAGACCAGTTTACACTAATAAATCACAAACATGCATATATATTTTGAAAATAAAGAGTAAAGTACCCAGGCCGGGACATCGATTTGGTCGATTTTTCGCACTGCGATGGGAAATTAGAGGGGGGGGGGGTTACAATGCGTAAATAACATAAACTGGTGATTCCTACAGATATTTCTGTAGTTTTAGTCATTTTAACTCCGAAGCTTTTCCAATTTTAGAATATAATTGTGTTATTTGGAATCCGTACAGTAAGGCTTTAAGTGTAACCATAGAAAAATTAAAAATAAGTTTATCCGCTATATTTCTTTTAAATTTAATAGCCATTTTTTCCCGCAAGTTTGCAGAAATGTACTCTCGAATGTCATAGAACTGTTTCTGTTTTTAAAAAAATATATGATATTTTAAATAATAACATTGATTGACCGTCAATAGTGCATTTACTAACTTTTTATGCTCCTAAACACATTACCCGTAATAAAAGTGTCTTAAAAGTAAAACAAACTTAAAACATTATCTTAATAACCAATCCATTTCTCATTTCATTGACCCATACTTTTTTATACTTTCTTAAGTTAAAATGTGACATCATTTACTTTATTTGCGTAACTGTATTTGTATGTAATTATTAATGTTCTTTTCACTCTCAGAAATAACACTTTCATTTTTGACGATTCATGAATCCTCAAGCCTTATTTCGTTAATTTTGAGGATTGTTTCGTCAAACTATCACGTGACTTTTGAGTAAACGCGAATCCTTAATTTTACGATCGTGATTTGACGATTCTGTATATTGATTTTGATGAAAATGAATCTCATTGTTGTACTCACATGCTCAAAAATGACGGAATATTTCTTTAGATTAGACGACATTCAAATCTTCATAAAAATGACGATTCAAATTTTCCCACTTTGAGGAAACGAAAACTCGGAGCATTTGCCAGTAACGGAATCGTCAAAATTAAGGAAAATTTTGTCGTTTTTGAGCATTCATTTTTTAGAGTGTGTATTGGTGATTCTATTCCTGTCATGTATATGTATATATATTTTTTCTGTATGACAGTGTATATAAAATAATGTTGATATTTTTTATGTCTTATATTGAGTTTCAGAAAGATGCTTGTTTAATATCTTGTACTATTAATTTATTTCTAGTTGTACACTTTTTGCTGGTTTCTCTGTTTTATCCATATTTTATAATTGATCTTATTGGCTTTTTGTATTTTAATATTCCTATTCCTTTCTTTTTCTTTTGATGTTCCCTTTTGTTTTTTTCTATTTGTGATCTGTCATGTTTTAGTCCTCTACCTGCAAATAGACTTGTTCTGTATGGTAGTATAGCAAATAAATAAAGAAGGACAAATGGTAAGGGCTCAGTAGCCCTATTCCAAGCTACTAAAAATGAGATTTAATTCTAATAAAAATTGCTTCCGATATTTTTTAATGAGCATTAAATTTCGCGATTTTTCAAATAATTGAAGTACTTCGAATTCGAATTCTTTTCTGAAATTTTCAATCTATTCAAATTTCGATGCACTGAACTTTTTGACATCACACTTGTAGACGTAGCATTTGTAGTTTGGGCTATGAAAGTGGATGACAGACAGACGGACAGAAAAACGGATGGACGGACTGAACAATCATAATACCTTCATCTTTTTACGTTATAATCGTAATGTGGAAGCTAAAAGTGGATCTTGGGGGAATGTTCTGGAGATTTTGGGAAGTTTGTGAGCTTACCAAATTTGACTTAATTGCAACATTTCCAAATTTTCTTAAAACATTATTATTGATAACTATTCAATTGCAGAAAAATTCTTTTTTGTTTCAAATATTAAAAAAAATCATTTATATGCTGTTGTAAGTATAAAGGTATTATTTTGTTGGGACAAAAAACATAATGTATTATATTTTACAAGGGGGCACGCTCCCTACTTACTATCGCTCACCAACTCCAAGGAGGGGGAGGATGTTGTTCATGTGGATCGTTTTAAATGTCCTCATTTTATTTCAAGATTAATCACACAGAAATCACACAGTAATTTTACATATGATAGTCCACACAGGATTTTACTTATGCCATGTTTTTATGGCGTCCGTTCTCATTCCACACAGGAGAAGAAGTGATGTGTGCCTCCCCCTAGCGACGAACCTCATCACACACTTTGTGCGTGCGCCACATAGGCGTAGAAAAATAGTTCGCTCGCCAAAAGCAACCACACACCCCTCCTGCGAGCAACAATTTTTTAAACATGAGAAACAATTAAAACATTTTTTCATACACACAATACATTACAACAATTATAACATTAATCTAGAAATTAATTAAACAAAATATTTAAACATTAATTTAAAATTACTAGTAAAATAATTACTGAACACAATCATTTAAATCAAAGAAATGTTATTTAAAGAATACAACAATTTATCTTCATTTACTGCCTTTGTAAGAAAATCTGCTAGTAACAAGTCAGTTTGTTGGTATTTCAGTTTCAATAGTATTGTCCATCAACAAATCCTTCACAAAATGAAATCGCAAATTCATATGTCTAGACTTGTTAGAAGCTCTAGTACCTTTAAGATACTGTATAGCTGCTTGGCTGTCAGAAAGTAAAATTACTTTATCATTTATAAATTGTTTACATGTCATTTCAGTTAATAAATTTACAGTCCAAATAATATTCTTACACAGTTCTGAAATTGAAAACAGTTCAGCTTCACATGTAGATAGACTTACACTCTTTTGTTTTTGACATTTCCATGAAATCAATGAGTCACCTAATAAAATTACACTCCCACTGAATGACTTGGCATTTTCAGCATTTCCCCATGAAGCGTCTGAAGTGCCAGTAATATAACCCATTTCATCGCTATAAAACAATTTTTTGTCTTTAGTCCCTTGCAAATATCTTAAAACCCTTTTTGCTAGATTCAGATGTCGCTTTTCTGGTCGTTGATTGAATTGTGACAAATAGGTTGTTACAAAATGATATGTCAGGACGTGTCCTGTTAGCTAAATACAAAAGTTCACCAATTAACTCTTGATAAACAGTTTGATCAATTAAATCATCACTAGGTGGAAAAATTTTATCTTCACCCCTTACAATTGGTGTTTTTACAGTTTTACAATTTTCCATATTATGCTTAATTAATAATGATTCAACATAATTAGATTGTGAAATACTTATACCATTTTCATGTTTTTCAATTTCAAGACCTAAAAACTTAGAGCTGTTATTTTCTTGCAATTCAAATACACTTTTAAGCTTAGTTATAACACTTTCATACATTTTTTTCACAAGTATAAAATATTCCTAAATCGTCAACAAATGAACATAGCATGTAAATATCATCATTATCAGTCATTATAAATACACAATTATCAGAAGCTAATTGTTTTATTCCAATGCGCTGCAATTCCACTCTTTAATTTTAAATTACTAAACCAATTTTTACCACTTACAGATAAACCATATAAATCTTTTTCAATAGACACACTTTATCTTTACCATATATTTCATCACAGCCAGGTGGAATATTTACATAAACGGTTTCTTTTAAATCACTATAAAGATATGCTGTCTTAACATCATAAAATTTTACATTCATATTTAATTTAGCTGAAAACTTGCAAGCAATAATCTTAAACTTACCATATTTACAACAGGTGAGTAAGATTCAGCATAATTTTTATTGTTAAAATCGGCTGCTACGAGAGGTGTTCGTGCTTATAAATCAAAATACCATCACTATTTTCTTTTAAAGTAAAAACCCACTTAGTTTTTATTATTTTGTTGTTTTGTGGAACATCTGTGATTTCGAATACATCGTGTTTTTTTAAAGATTCCAGCTCATTACTTTATTGCTTTTTCCATTCATACCAATCTGCGCGATTTTTTGCCTCTTCGATATTTTTTGGAATAAGCTCTGTTTGATTCACATATTTTATTGTTTTTTCTTTTAATCGTTCAGACCGGCGTGGTTTTTGTTGTCTCGTCAGGTTATTCGCCTTTGGTTCCTCGCTGTCGGTTAAATCGCTTGGACTCGCATTATTTTTTATTTTCTATTACGCTATCGAAATCTTTTATTTCCCATAACTCTGTTTTATTTTTTGATAGTAATGTACTACCTTTTAGATTTCTCGTTAAATTTAACTGATCTTTCTTCTATTATTGAGCAGTAGAGATATCGTAAATTCTATAACCTATACGCTGCTAGAATAACCAACAAAATTCCAGTTTTTGCCGGAACATCAAACTTGTTGTTCCTTTTTATCTTATTTACATGATAGTAACAAACTGATCCGAATTTCTTTAAATAATTAATTTTTGGTTTTTTCCCATCCAAATTTCAAGCGGCAATTTTTCCTTACCATTTCTTGGTGTTAAATTAGTTACATGAGTACAGAAATTAATGCATTCCGCCCAAAACTGCATGCCTAAATTGACTTTCATGTAATATAGTCTTAGCGCGTTCTAGTAATGTACGATTTGCCCGTTCGCTTTTATTACTTTCGGGATTGTAGGTATGGTTTTTTCATGAATTATTCCCGATTTTGCAAATAAACTATCTAACCTTTCATTAACAAATTCACCCCCATTATCACTTCTTACTCTTTTAATTCTTTTCCCAGTTTGATTTTCATATCTAGCTTTAAATTCGGTAAACACATCATACACTTCATCCTTATTTTTAATGAAATAAGTAAAGTACATTCCACTGTAATCATCCACAATTATGAGAAAATATTACTTTTCCCTAATGATTCTGTTTGCATTGGACCACAAAGGTCAACGTATAGTAACTCTAAAATATCTGAACTTTAGTTCGTGATTAACAGTCGGATGACACTTTCTAGTAACTTTACTTATATCACATGCATCACAATTAAAGTTTTTTACATCATTTGTATTAACATCAATATCAATATAATCTTTCATTTTTTTTTTAAACATGTATTTATAATTTAAATGACATAATCTACTGTGCACAATTTATAGTTGTTATATGTTTCATTAGACAATAACATTCCAAATTATCCAATTGGGTGGATTTAAATATACTTCTAGTCTATTTTCATTTAAATGAGCTTTAAACAAGAATTTATCATCTTTATCAAATACTAAAATACCATTCCTATTGGATTTAATTCTACATAAAAAAATAAAACATAAAAACAACCTTTTTTCATAAGGACAAGGTACCGATAATAAATTATTTCTTAAGTTTGGCACATAATTTACATCAGCTATGGTTAAATCAATAGGATATTTACTTACAGTTTTAGCTCGAACAGTACCTTTTCCTTCAGTACTTATTTGGTGTCCTTACCAGCCAGGTTTAACTCACTAGTATCCGGATGGATTTCTTTGAACCAAAATGTATCCTTTGCTAGATGATTTGTTGCACCACTGTCTAAAATCCAAATATTGTCATACACAGTTTCTTGTTTCGTAACTTGTAGTGCGGTCCCGTTCGTGGCACTACCATCATCGCCGGTTAGTTTCCGTGCTGTAGATATGGTTTGGGTTTCTGGTTCTGGTTCCATACTCCGCCGCCACGTCCCTCGGTTGTATGTTCCAGTTTTGATGCTTATTCTTGTAAAAAACAATCTTTTGCTACATGGCCAATTTTTCTACAATTGTAGCAATACTCGGTCGTTCTTTTCCATTTTTGTTCTTTTCTTGGGAGTGGAGATAGAACACCTCGGAACTGCCTCCCTCGGAATGACGATTTCGGGAACTCGTCAGCTCCTCCTCACGTAGTATTTCCAGCACCTCATCCATAGACTTGTCCCTCTGAGTTTTTCAAGATTTGTCTCGGAAACTCATTGCAAATCGGCCACGCAAGTCCCCGGACAGTGTGGTAGACAAGCTCACGTTCGGAAACCTCCAGGCCCAGTGATCGACATTTCGTCGCTAGTCCATGCGTGATGCTCCTGGCAATGTAGTCGTTTGCACTTTCATTTTGAAAGAATTTCTAAATTTTTCAACTCGTTCGCAAACGTCGATTTTTCCGATCTTCTTGCTGACCCTGTGTGGTGAAATTTCGATTTTTATTTTGTCCCACAATGTCTTTGCATTGTTTTCTGTTGCGTATTGGAGGGCTTGCTGATCGGAACAATGATAATTAATGTAGGCAACAGCATCAATGTGTTTTTTTGATCCCAATTGCCTGGATTCATCACTTTTCAAATCGTTGGGCTTTTTCTTCTAATATTGTCTGTCTAGCCTTTTAAGCGTTAACGCGGCCTGAATTTTCAATG